>JBAWJQ010002001.1:0-287753 GCA_037783105.1 Bactrocera zonata | reverse complement strand
TCAGCCTCCACGAGGAAACATCCCCAAAAGGGTTGAGGCTGATCGACTTCGCCGGGGCCCGAAATCTGGTTATCTGTAGTACTAGATTCCACCATAAAAAGATTCATCAAGCTACCTGGCAGTCTCCGGATCGAAAAACCACCAACCAGATCGATAATGTTGTGATAGACGGAAGACACGTCTCCAGTGTTTTAGGTGTGCGTGCGCTCCGAGGTCCTAGCATCGACTCGGACCACTATATTGTTGCCGCCAAAATTCGCACCCGCCTCTGTGCAGCAAAAAACGCTAGTGCTATATATATATATATATTAATTGTAATTGTATTCAATTAATAATAATAATAATAAAAAACGCACGCCAACAAACACAAGGAAGGTTCGACGTCGAGAAGCTGCAATCACAACAGACAGCCGAACGATTTTCTACTCGGCTTGCACTCCTGCTCTCTGAGAGCACTCGTCAACAACTCGTTATAAGGGTACTGTGGGACGGCATTTCAAACTCCTTACGTACAGCTGCAACCGAAACTATTGGTTTTCGGAAAGTGCAAAAGAACAGCTGGTACGACGAGGAGTGCCGTGTCGCAGCGGAGAAAAAACAGGCTGCCTACCTCGCAACGTTTCGATCGACCACAATACGTGCGGGATGGGATAGATACCGAGAGTTGAAGGGGGAAGCGAGACGCATTTGTAGACAGAAAAAGAAAGAGGCCGAAATGCGTGAGTACGAAGAGCTTGATAAGCTGGCCGACAGGGGTAATGCTCGAAAGTTCTACGAAAAGATGCGGCGACTTACAGAAGGTTTCTAGACCAGAGCATACTCTTGTAGAACCCCCAAAGGTTATCTAGTCACCGATCCCCAAAGCATACTTAAATTATGGAGGGAACACTTCTCCAGCCTGCTGAATGACAGTGAACGTGCAACGCCAGGAGAAGGCGAACCCGATTCCCCAATCGATGACGATGGAGCAGACGTTCCATTGCCCGACCATGAAGAGGTTCGAATAGCAATTACCCGCCTGAAGAACAACAAAGGGGCAGGGGCCGACGGATTGCCGGAAGAGCTATTCAAACACGGCGAAGAACTGGTAAGGAGCATGCATCAGCTTCTTTGTAAAATATGGTCGGACGAAAGCATGCCCAACGATTGGAATTTAAGTGTGCTATGCCCAATCCATAAAAAAGGAGACCCCACAATCTGCGCCAAATACTGTGGGATTAGCCTTCTCAACATCGCATATAAAGTTCTGTCGAGCGTATTGTGTGAAAGATTAAAGCCCACCGTCAACAAACTGATTGAACTTTATCAGTGTGGCTTTAGACCTGGCAAATCAACAACCGACCAGATATTCACCATGCGCCAAATCTTGGAAAACTCGTGAAAGGAGAATCGACACACACCATCTCTTCGTCGATTTCAAAGCTGCTTTCGACAGCACGAAAAGGATCTGCCTCTATGCCGCGAAGTCTGAATTTGGTATCCCCGCAAAACTAATACGGCTGTGTAAACTGACGCTGAGCAACACTCAAAGCTCCGTCAGGATCGGGAAGGACCTCTCCGAGCCGTTCGATACCAAACGAGGTTTCAGACAAGGCGACTCTCTATCGTGCGACTTTTTCAATCTGTTACTGGAGAAAATTATTCGAGCTGCAGAATTGAATCGAGCAGGTACAATCTTTTATAAGAGCGTACAGCTACTAGCGTATGCCGATGATATGGATATCATCGGCCTCAACACCTGCGCCGTTAGTTCTGCTTTCTCCAGGCTAGACAAGGAAGCAAAACAAATGGGTCTGGCAGTGAACGAGGGCAAGACAAAATATCTCCTTTGAAGTGGTAGATAATTTCGTCTATTTAGGAACCAGCGTTAACACCACCAACAATGTCAGCCTGGAAATCCAACGCAGGATTACTCTTGCCAACAGGTGCTACTTCGGACTGAGTAGGCAATTGAAAAGTAAAGTCCTCTCTCGACGAACAAAAACCAACTCTATAAATCGCTCATAATTCCCGTCCTGCTATATGGTGCAGAGGCTTAGACGATGACAACCAGCGATGAATCGACCTTAAGAGTTTTCGAGAGAAAGGTTCTGCGAAAGATTTATGGTCCTTTGCGCATTGGCCACGGCGAATATCGCATTCGATGGAACGATGAGCTGTACGAGATATACGACGACATTGACATAGTTCAGCGACAAGACAAGACAGCGGCTACGCTGGCTAGATCATGTTGTCCGGATGGATGAAAACACTCCAGCTCTGAAAGTATTCGACGCAGTACCCGCCGCGGGAAGCAGAGGTAGAGGAAGACCTCCACTCCGTTGGAAGGACCAAGTGGAGAAGGACCTGGCTTCGCTTGGAATATCCGAATGGCGCCACGTAGCGAAGAGAAGAAACGAGTGGCGCGCTGTTGTTGACTCGGCTATAATCACGTAAGCAAGAAGAAGAAACATACACAAGCATTTATGAACTTACCTCCCTCTACTTGGCTGCCGACCGAATTGGACCTCTTAAGGCATTTAAATTATCTGCTAACTCCGACCAAAGTATTTGCAGCCCTTGAGGGTTGCAAAACATTATGTAATGCTGCAGCTGCTCCTGAGTTATCCTTTCCGTTTTTGTACGCCTAGGAATATATGAAATTATTGTTTATATATATATTTAAAATTTGCAAAATTACTTACATATACTGATTATCCATTGTTGTGTACTTTTTTGTTTGCTTATTTTTCTTAAAACAGCTGTTTGACAGCTAAAAACTTTTTACCTCACGTGGTGACTTTTTTTAAACATCGAATTCTTTTATCTGACAGCTCATTTTTACAGGTGGCTTAATTACATGAGCACGGAAAATACATACCAATGAAGAGAAGACGGATTTTTGCTTTTACATTAAAATTTACCTTTAAAAAACTTTAAGTTTTAACGTTTATGTGGCTTAATAGTGTGAGCACAAGTGTACTTTATTTATTGAGGTATAAGGTTACTTTCAATCAACCGATCGCGGCGAAGGCGGCTTGTGTCAAAGTCTTCGGCGTTATCATTTAACAACATTACTTTAGGCTAACTTGTAATAAGATCTATTTTACTTTTTTATTAGTCCATTTGACAAGAATATTGGGTTAGATACCTATTGGAATAATTTTATTATTATGTATGTACTTATTAGATCCGCGAATAAAAAAATTTTAAGTCGCGAATATAGAAATTGGGTCTCATTTTTTTGATCCGCGAATAGTGAAAACGCGAATAAAGGAAGCGGGAATAAGGAGCTTTTACTGTATATACATAGTTGCCGCCCTTATAGTTTTTAGGATATTTGCATTTAAAGTTAAAAAATTCACTACTTTTAACCTGACAATTTGTATATCGTGAATGACTTTTTCACTTATATAAAGAACTTTCCACTTATTAACAGTTCACTATAACGTTTCTGTATATTAATTTTTTTATTGGAAGCAAAGCTTTAATTAAAGAAATTTATTTTAACATAAGGGTTGCATACTAGCAAATAAATGGTATTGCCACACCTGCCTATTTGTCAACGAAAGAAAATAAGCAAAAACTTTATACCCCAAATACATAAATGGAAAACGCAAAAATCTTTAGCAATTTTTTATAAAAGAAAAAAGTTGCAGAAAGTAGTTCTACGCGAAATAACTCTGAACACCTCGGTGTTGGATCGACGATAAAGGATTCCACAGAATTCTAACAACTGGAATAATTTTTTAAAGCATGGGCAAGGTCGTCTTGGATAAAAGGTTATAATGCCGTGAATGGTAAAACTCAACACTTCGTTTTCTTTAACGGTAATAATTCCAGCTATAATTGTACGGTTAATTTTCAAACTAAGAACTGTTTCTTTTTTTTGTTTCGCGTTTACTTTTAAATTTGACGAAGCAATTAAGCAAGTGTTCAGCCAGTGATTTTTAAATTTTTACATTTCATTTAATTTGTTGTTTTATTACAAGGAAAAATTAATACAATGTGTACAAAACGATGAGGTATGTTATCACATATTTCTAATTTTTTTTTTTCATTAAGTATTCTCTGTAGATTTCGATGAACGGTGTACGTAAAAGTGCATCGAATGTTCTCACCGTTGCAGAACTAAAAATAATGTGGAACATCACCAGAGTTGTGGAAACGTTTGGCATAAGGGAGAAGTGCATTGCATTTGCGGAAGAAGAGGGTTTAATTTTAAGCAGTAAATTGTGCCGTAAACATAAAACGCCCATAATCCCAACTCTAGCTGGGAATAATATGGTAGGCTCGTTAAGATTCCGTGAAGGTAATTGCCGTCGGCTGGCTGCTGTATCAAGGGCCAAAGGTACCTGGTTAAAATATGCGAAAATACCATTGCCTCAAATATTTTATGTTATGTTCGCGTACGCTTCGCATTGGTGACAAACAGAAGTGCGAACAAATAGTTTTATAGTTTTTTTATTGGTACAGCTATTGTCGGAAAGCCGTTATGTTGTTTCAAATTAGTGGTCCCGGAAAAAGTGTCCAGATTGATGAAAGCAAATTTGGAAAACGAAGGTACAACAAAGGTAATAACGGTTATATACATAAAATGTTACGTACTCACATATTTTCTCATATTTCAGGTAGAAGAATTGAAGGTCACTGGGGGTAGAGGATGGGAGCGAGAACTGAGGTTGAAAGTGTATTCCGAGAACGTTAGATGAGCTGAGGTGCTCATACTAATTATAAAGAAGCAAGTGGCGGAAGGGTCAATTATATAAACCGACTTTTGGAGGGCATATAATTGCCTTTCCGATCATGGGTATGAGCACCGAAGATCCATTTGTCAAGCTTTTACAAGCAATAAAACATACATATAAACCTTGAATTTATTTGAGTTTTATTTAATTACAAAAACTTTTTTATATTAAACTTTTCTCAGGTATTTGGGGTATAAAGTTATTCCTTATTTTCTTTGGTTGACAAATAGGCAGATATGGCAATACCATTTCTTTGCTAGTATGTAACCCTTTTGTTATTGTGCAAATGCAGAGAATTTAACTAAAATAAAATTATTAATATAAAGCTTTATTTCCAATAAATATTAAAAAGATTAATATGCAGAAACGTTATAGTGAAGTGAAGTGTTAATAAGTGAAAAGTGCTTAATATAAGTAAAAAATTCGTTCACAATCTAGTTAAAAGTTGTGAATTTTTTAAAGTAAAATGCAAATATCTTAAAAACTATAAGTTAGCGGCATATATATAATATATATGTATATATTTTCGTGATCTGGAGAACGTCACCTTTCCATTGATACCCATATTATCCCCGAAATCGGGGGATGCTATTCTAAAATTTACCCAAAAACTGTAACAAATCTCTATAATTTATGCAGAAATTACAAAATCTATTTAAAACTTTTTCCTCAACAATTTAACGGCGTAATATGTGTTTATGTGAAATGGACCTTTACGTGTCATTGCACGAAAATAAACATGGGTTTTGGTCTGACATATTTTACAGCCATTGCAAATAATTGTCTGCGTGTTTTTGTTGTTGTGCCGTTGCAGAAAATGGAAAATTCTGCAATTCGTGCAAAGTGCAAGAGAATACCCTTGTGGCCTATCTGGCTTTCCAGATAAAATACATCCGCACATCTCCAAAAACATTTTGAAATTTTGATGTATATTTGTATATTGTACAAAATGTTCGTTACAATTTTTGATAACTATTCACTAAACAGTCTCTAGAGTCAGTCACAAAATATTTTCTCTAACTTGTGACTTGATAGTTAGCAGGTCAAAAAAACTAAAAAGTAACCTTGGTTGCCATTTTCAATATACGGAACAGAGATCATCATAGATATTAATCGATAGTCGTTTATTAAATTGTGTTAGCAAATAAATTTGCTAAAATTCAACCATTTTGTTATAGCGCAAATTACGTAGTATATATAAAAGTTGAAAATAAAAATTAAAAATTTATTATAAATCGGAGAAAACCGCATTAAAAATTTATGATATAAAAAATGTTTTAGGAAATAATTAATGACGACACTATAAGTTTAAAAAAGTCTACTAATGGCCAAGACTCTAACAGCCCTATTCTCATGCCCTCACAAAAGTCACCAACCTCACCACAATGATGTTTCTCACTATAACGAGGGTTACCTTATTCTGGCGAAAATTCAAAAGCTCAAATGCTCACTATTATCACAAATATCTGTGACGTGTGAAAGCAGCCATCATAATAGAAAACAACTGTGTTTGTTTTGTTTTAAATCAATGTTTTACATTTTTTAAAAAATTATAACATACATACATATATTTGTATATATTTCCAGTGGCGTTATGTACTATAAATATATATATATATATATATATATATATACTAGCTGACCTCGCAGCCGTTGTCCTGCGAGAAATTATGTATTTTGAAATGAATAGAACGTTAAATTTATCATTTCATTTTTGTTTTTTTTTTCAATGTAATGCAGCTTCATAAACAACATTTTTTGGTTTCTGTTCCGGATGGAAGATGGTAAGTTGATAAGAAGAAGATGGAATTTGGAACTCGAAGTATCAACCGAAATTGTACTATTTCCAATTTTTAGCGAAGACGATGTAAAATGTCTTCGGCAATGTCCATGTTTTTATCGAAAAGTATGCGAACTTCATTTTCATTCCAGTGATTAACGTGTTCCAGCAATTGTAATTGCTGGCTTACTTATCTAAAACTTGCACACATCGAACAATTCACAGTAAGCAATGATTCAAATAAAGTTGAACCGTGTACATTAATCAATAGCAACCAAAGGTAGAAACAATTGTCGTTTTTCGGGTGGATTGTGTAAATTTGTTCGAAGGCATTCGTTTAGAACACACCTGAATGTCAAACTACTGGTTGGCCTTGCTTTCTGCGTAACTATTTCTTGGACGATGCATTCCATGCATAATATCAAGGTAATTCCCAATAGAGCAATGTTCTTACAAACGGATTTGTTGCTCGCAATGTTTCCACTGGCTATACTGTATTCTCTTGGTTGAAATACACTCTTTGACCATATTCCAATTAACTGCGAGACGCACAACAGTCGGAAAACGTTCATGAATTGCAAAAGTAAATATCCCACAAAGCGCTTTATTGCAGTTCACGTATCGACCGTATCGTTAAAGACCAATAACCGCCATGTTGCTTCCTTTGGTGACGTACTTGCAAACGTATTTTATCGATTTCATCAAACTGCAATACTAAACATTGATATCAGTTTTGAATATGAATTAGACAATAATGGTGAATATAGTAAGATCCATGTGTTGTCAACTTCGATATTCATTCTTCTAAGTTGAATGCTGAATGTTCTGCCATTGTCGTCTGGTGAGCGAAGCCGATAGAGTTGATATCCATCATTTCCAGTTTGTGTTTCCGAAAGAAAAGCACATGGATAGTGTTTCGTGCACTTATTGTCAGACATACAAACCGAAAAGGGATTGTAGTGTCCGCAAGGTTCATGCACCATATTGGTTTCCACCAATTCATATACCACTGGATTTTTCTCTACATCAGGAATTTCCCGAGAAATGATTTCATCAGTTTGGTCTGGTGTAACCATCATCCAAAGAAGAATGTGTGCGTGCGGAAAACCTCTATTTTGCCACTCAACAGAGTACATCTAGTATCCAACAGCACCACATATACGTTGCTTCAAGATAAAGTCAATTAAACATCGTAACTGTTGTTTGAAAAGTCGTGCTGTGACTTCGTGACGATCGCTTGCTAATTAAACGCGATCCATAATTCCGCACGTATGTCGCCGCATCTTGGGAGAACTTCTTGCCTTGCCTTGGGCTGCCATACTTTGATGGCAAAAAGAACACCAACCGATATTAGGGCGACCTCTTGGTGGCTTCGTAACAAATTTCAATCTGCAATTGACCTCTTTTGTGAAACACAAGTAAAGTTTTCACCGAATAATATTCAATAATTTTTCTTTTGAATAGCCGGAATAAAAAAGCAAGCGACCGAAATTGATTCAAATAATTTACAAATCAAAATATTGAAAAACAAAACAAACAAAAATTAAAAAAAAAAATAAATGTTTATGGAAAAAAGTTAATTTTTGGAATTATCCAATTTACCGATTTTTCATGAAAAGTATAAGATATTTTTATTTCTAAACCTTCCTTGATCCACAACGAACAACCTCTGAAAATCTCATCAATATTGGTTCTGCCGTTCTCTTAGCGTTACTAACGAACAAACATTCATTCGTTTGTATGAAAAAAAGAAAAGGGCTGTTTTTAGGGGTTTTCCGGCAATTATTCGAATTTTTTTGTCTGCAGAAACCATCTCTGAACCTCGACGAACAATTTAAAAAAAGAATTATCAAATTTGGTTCAGTCGTTTGAAAGTTATGAGCGTACATACATTTTGACGATTCATTTTTATTTATATAGATATATATATACATATATGTAAGTTACTCACTGTCTCTGTACATTTTACTTCCTCTAAGAATGAGTGGAGGATGGAGTCATGTGTAGAAGTTCACGCAAGTGAGGAAAGTTCTCTGATCGCCATTCACTTGGGAGTGGCCAGAAACGATTCTTTTACATATGACTCAAGCAGCTCACGACTTCCGGTCTCTGACCAAGTATCCTCTGGGTAGCCTAAGAACATCCGTTTGAAGGCGAGCTAAAGTGAGAAGGCGAAATATCCCCTACTTAGGGTTGTGCGCTGGGTTTGGGACCCGCCACTTAAAAAAACGCACCAATGAAAACAACCAAACAGCCTCGGATGAGAGACCCCCCTTTTGATGACGAACATGGCAAGCGAAATAAGGACTACGATTTGAGGGCATGCACCTGGAATGTCCGGTCCCTTAATTGGGAAGGTGCCGCTGCCCAGCTGGTTGATGTCCTCGTGAAAATAAAGGCTGACATCACCGCCGTCCAAGAAATGCGATGGACGGGACAAGGACAGAGACGAGTAGGTCCTTGTGACATCTACTACAGTGGCCATATAAAGGAGCGCAAATTTGGTGTTGGATTCGTGGTGGGAGAGAGACTCCGCCGCCGAGTACTATCATTCACTCCGGTGAATGAACGTCTAGCCACAATCCGCATCAAAGCGAGGTTCTTCAACATATCGCTGATTTGCGCCCACGCCCCGACGGAAGAGAAGGACGATGTGACCAAAGATGCCTTTTATGCGTGCTTGGAGCGCACTTATGAGAGATGCCCCCGCCACGATGTCAAAATCGTGCTTGGCGACTTCAACGCCAGGGTGGGCAAAGAAGGTATCTTTGGCACTACGGTCGGTAAATTCAGCCTCCACGAGGAAACATCCCCAAATGGGTTGAGGCTGATCGACTTCGCCGGGGCCCGAAATATGGTTATCTGTAGTACTAGATTCCAGCATAAGAAGATACATCAAGCTACCTGGCTGTCTCCGGATCGAAAAACCACCAACCAGATCGATCACGTTGTGATAGACGGAAGACACGTCTCCAGTGTTTTAGATGTGCGTGCGCTCCGAGGTCCTAACATCGACTCGGACCACTATATTGTTGCAGCCAAAATTCGCACCCGCCTCTGTGCAGCAAAAAACGCACGCCAACAAACACAAGGAAGGTTCGACGTCGAGAAGCTGCAATCACAACAGACAGCCGAACGTTTTTCTACTCGGCTTGCACTCCTGCTCTCTGAGAGCACTCGTCAACAACTCGGTATAAGGGAACTGTGGGACGGCATTTCAAACTCCTTACGTACAGCTGCAACCGAAACCATTGGTTTTCGGAAAGCGCAAAAGAACAGCTGGTACGACGAGGAGTGCCGTGCCGCAGCGGAGAGAAAACAGGCTGCCTACCTCGCAACGTTACGATCGACCACAACACGTGCGGGATGGGATAGATACCGAGAGTTGAAGAGGGAAGCGAGACGCATTTGTAGACAGAAAAAGAAAGAGGCCGAAATGCGTGAGTACGAAGAGCTTGATAAGCTGGCCGACAGGGGTAATGCTCGAAAATTCTACGAAAAGATGCGGCGGCTTACAGAAGGTTTCAAGACCGGTTCTTGTAGAACCCCCGAAGGTGATCTAGTCACTGATGCCCAAAGCAAACTTAAATTATGGAGGGAACACTTCTCCAGCCTGCTGAATGGCAGTGAACACATAACACCAGGAGAAGGCGAACCCGATTCCCCAATCGATGACGATGGAGCAGACGTTCCATTGCCCGACCATGAAGAAGTTCGAATAGCAATTGCCCGCCTGAAAAACAACAAAGCGGCAGGGGCCGATGGATTGCCGGCCGAGCTATTCAAACACGGCGGCGAAGAACTGGTAAGGAGCATGCATCAGCTTCTTTGTAAAATATGGTCGGACGAAAGCATGCCCAACGATTGGAATTTAAGTGTGCTATGCCCAATCCATAAAAAAGGAGACCCCACAATCTGCGCCAACTACCGTGGGATTAGCCTCCTCAACATCGCATATAAGGTTCTGTCGAGCGTATTGTGTGAAAGATTAAAGCCCACCGTCAACAAACTGATTGGACCTTATCAGTGTGGCTTTAGACCTGGTAAATCAACCACCGACCAGATATTCACCGTGCGCCAAATCTTGGAAAAGACCCGTGAAAGGAGAATCGACACACACCACCTCTTCGTCGATTTCAAAGCTGCTTTCGACAGCACGAAAAGGAGCTGCCTCTATGCCGCGATGTCTGAATTTGGTATCCCCGCAAAACTAATACGGCTGTGTAAACTGACGCTGAGCAATACTCAAAGCTCCGTCAGGATCGGGAAGGACCTCTCCGCGCCGTTCGATACCAAACGAGGTTTCAGACAAGGCGACTCCCTATCGTGCGACTTTTTCAACCTGCTTCTGGAGAAAATAATTCGAGCTGCAGAACTCAACAGAGAAGGTACCATCTTCTATAAGAGTGTGCAACTGCTGGCGTATGCCGATGATATTGATATCATCGGCCTCAACACCCGCGCCGTTAGTTCTGCTTTCTCCAGACTGGATAAGGAAGCAAAAGAAATGGGTCTGGCAGTGAACGAGGGCAAGACGAAATATCTCCTGTCATCAAACAAACAGTCGTCGCACTCGCGACTTGGCACTCACGTCACTGTTGACAGTCATAACTTTGAAGTTGTAGATAATTTCGTCTATCTTGGAACCACCGTAAGCACCACCAACAATGTCAGCCTGGAAATCCAACGCAGGATTACTCTTGCCAACAGGTGCTACTTTGGACTGAGTAGGCAATTGAAAAGTAAAGTCCTCTCTCGACGAACAAAAGCCAAACTCTATAAGTCGCTCATAATTCCCGTCCTGCTATACGGTGCAGAGGCTTGGACGATGACAACAACCGATGAGTCGACCTTAAGAGTTTTCGAGAGAAAAGTTCTGCGAAAGATTTATGGTCCTTTGCGCGTTGGCCACGGCGAATATCGCATTCGATGGAACGATGAGCTGTACGAGATATACGACGACATTGACATAGTTCAGCGAATTAAAAGACAGCGGCTACGCTGGCTAGATCATGTTGTCCGGATGGATGAAAACACTCCAGCTCTGAAAGTATTCGACGCAGTACCCGCCGCGGGAAGCAGAGGAAGAGGAAGACCTCCACTCCGTTGGAAGGACCAAGTGGAGAAGGACCTGGCTTCGCTTGGAATATCCAATTGGCGCCAAGTAGCGAGGAGAAGAAGCGACTGGCGCGCTGTTGTTGACTCGGCTATAATCGCGTAAGCGGTGCCTACGCCAGTAAAGAAGAAGAAGAATGAATAAAAAGACATCTACATATGTTTAAATAATTCATTTTATTTCATTTAATTTTTTTACATTTTTGTTAAATTGTTTTTATTTTTTTTTACATTTTTTTCATTTTTTTTTATTTTTTTTATTTTTTTACATTTTTATTATTACTTATCTAATTTTTCAGACAATTTAGCCATAACCTCTGACAGCGAGGTTAGTGCTTTTGCCATTTGGGTCAGCACCCCTGTCATCTGCACATTTTGCTCTACAATTGTCCTTTGTAGAGCAATGGCCTCCTCCTCTCGCTTTTCCCGATCCTCCATTTTCTTTAGCACTGTCCCAAGCATCTTCGCTGCAGTCAATTTTTCAGGAGGGATGTAAGAAGGAGATGGCATATGAGAAGATAAGATGGGAGGAGATAAGGAAGAAGATGGAGGTGATGGTGAGAAAGAAAAATGAGGTGATGGCGAGGAAGAAAAATTTAAAGTCAGAGCAGGAAAAGCTGGAGCAGGCGATGTGACTGCTGGCGAGGATGTTGGAGCAGGCGATGCGACTGCTGGCGAGGGTGCTGGAGCAGGCGATGCCACTGTTGGTGTTGGCGCTGGAGCAGGCGATGTGACTGTATTTAAATACAACGGCAAAACCTGTAAGTATAAAACGGACCAATCATTGCCTCATATATAGTCCGACAAATATTAAATTAAAATATTACCTGGTGACCCAAAGCCACAACACCCGGCAATCCATCCACCGCTGCTGCTCCAAAAGTTGAAACTGCTTGCTCCTCGAATTCGCTCATTCCATTTATCGGAGGGCCTCCACCAGTCACTTGCGCATGTGCCTTCAGTTTGCGCGCTCGCGATCGCAACTGATGTTTTCAATGCATCAATTACTATGGAAACATATTTTAATAATGTGAAACATACACATGGAGGATGGAGTTATGTGTAGAAGTTCACGCAAGTGAGGAAAGTTCTCTGATCGCCATTCACTTGGGAGTGGCCAGAAACGATTCTTTTACATATGACTCAAGCAGCTCACGACTTCCGGTCTTTGACCAAGTATCCTCTGGGTAGCCTAAGAACATCCGTTTGAAGGCGAGCTAAAGTGAGAAGGCGAAATATCCCTACTTAGGGTTGTGCGCTGGGTTTGGGACCCGGCACGTAAAAAAAACATCCCCAATGAAAAACAAACGACAGCCTCGGATAAGTGACCCCCCTTTTGATGACGACCATGGCAAACGAATTAGGGACTATGATTTGAGGGCATGCACTTGGAATGTCCGGTCCCTTAATTGGGAAGGTGCCGCTGCCCAGCTGGTTGATGTCCTCGTGAAAATAAAAGCTGACATCACCGCCGTCCAAGAAATGCGATGGACGGGACAAGGACAAAGACAAGTAGGTCCTTGTGGCATTTACTACAGTGGCCATATAAAGGAGCGCAAGTTTGGTGTTGGATTCGTGGTGGGAGAGAGACTCCGTCGCCGAGTACTATCATTCACTCCTATGAATGAACGTCTAGCCACAATCCGCATCAAAGCGAGGTTCTTCAACATATCGCTGATTTGCGCCCACGCCCCGACGGAAGAGAAGGACGATGTGACCAAAGATGCCTTTTATGAGTGCTTGGAGCGCACTTATGAGAGATGCCTCCGCCACGATGTCAAAATCGTGCTTGGCGACCTTAAAGCCAGGGTGGGCAAAGAAGGTATCTTTGGAACTACGGTCGGTAAATTCAGCCTCCACGAGGAAACATCCCCAAAAGGGTTGAGGCTGATCGACTTCGCCGGGGCCCGAAATCTGGTTATCTGTAGTACTAGATTCCACCATAAAAAGATTCATCAAGCTACCTGGCAGTCTCCGGATCGAAAAACCACCAACCAGAATCGATAATGTTGTGATAGACGGAAGACACGTCTCCAGTGTTTTAGGTGTGCGTGCGCTCCGAGGTCCTAGCATCGACTCGGACCACTATATTGTTGCCGCCAAAATTCGCACCCGCCTCTGTGCAGCAAAAAACGCTAGTGCTATATATATATATATATTAATTGTAATTGTATTCAATTAATAATAATAATAATAAAAAACGCACGCCAACAAACACAAGGAAGGTTCGACGTCGAGAAGCTGCAATCACAACAGACAGCCGAACGATTTTCTACTCGGCTTGCACTCCTGCTCTCTGAGAGCACTCGTCAACAACTCGTTATAAGGGTACTGTGGGACGGCATTTCAAACTCCTTACGTACAGCTGCAACCGAAACTATTGGTTTTCGGAAAGTGCAAAAGAACAGCTGGTACGACGAGGAGTGCCGTGTCGCAGCGGAGAAAAAACAGGCTGCCTACCTCGCAACGTTTCGATCGACCACAATACGTGCGGGATGGGATAGATACCGAGAGTTGAAGGGGGAAGCGAGACGCATTTGTAGACAGAAAAAGAAAGAGGCCGAAATGCGTGAGTACGAAGAGCTTGATAAGCTGGCCGACAGGGGTAATGCTCGAAAGTTCTACGAAAAGATGCGGCGACTTACAGAAGGTTTCTAGACCAGAGCATACTCTTGTAGAACCCCCAAAGGTTATCTAGTCACCGATCCCCAAAGCATACTTAAATTATGGAGGGAACACTTCTCCAGCCTGCTGAATGACAGTGAACGTGCAACGCCAGGAGAAGGCGAACCCGATTCCCCAATCGATGACGATGGAGCAGACGTTCCATTGCCCGACCATGAAGAGGTTCGAATAGCAATTACCCGCCTGAAGAACAACAAAGGGGCAGGGGCCGACGGATTGCCGGAAGAGCTATTCAAACACGGCGAAGAACTGGTAAGGAGCATGCATCAGCTTCTTTGTAAAATATGGTCGGACGAAAGCATGCCCAACGATTGGAATTTAAGTGTGCTATGCCCAATCCATAAAAAAGGAGACCCCACAATCTGCGCCAAATACTGTGGGATTAGCCTTCTCAACATCGCATATAAAGTTCTGTCGAGCGTATTGTGTGAAAGATTAAAGCCCACCGTCAACAAACTGATTGAACTTTATCAGTGTGGCTTTAGACCTGGCAAATCAACAATCGACCAGATATTCACCATGCGCCAAATCTTGGAAAACTCGTGAAAGGAGAATCGACACACACCATCTCTTCGTCGATTTCAAAGCTGCTTTCGACAGCACGAAAAGGATCTGCCTCTATGCCGCGAAGTCTGAATTTGGTATCCCCGCAAAACTAATACGGCTGTGTAAACTGGCGCTGAGCAACACTCAAAGCTCCGTCAGGATCGGGAAGGACCTCTCCGAGCCGTTCGATACCAAACGAGGTTTCAGACAAGGCGACTCTCTATCGTGCGACTTTTTCAATCTGTTACTGGAGAAAATTATTCGAGCTGCAGAATTGAATCGAGCAGGTACAATCTTTTATAAGAGCGTACAGCTACTAGCGTATGCCGATGATATGGATATCATCGGCCTCAACACCTGCGCCGTTAGTTCTGCTTTCTCCAGGCTAGACAAGGAAGCAAAACAAATGGGTCTGGCAGTGAACGAGGGCAAGACAAAATATCTCCTTTGAAGTGGTAGATAATTTCGTCTATTTAGGAACCAGCGTTAACACCACCAACAATGTCAGCCTGGAAATCCAACGCAGGATTACTCTTGCCAACAGGTGCTACTTCGGACTGAGTAGGCAATTGAAAAGTAAAGTCCTCTCTCGACGAACAAAAACCAACTCTATAAATCGCTCATAATTCCCGTCCTGCTATATGGTGCAGAGGCTTAGACGATGACAACCAGCGATGAATCGACCTTAAGAGTTTTCGAGAGAAAGGTTCTGCGAAAGATTTATGGTCCTTTGCGCATTGGCCACGGCGAATATCGCATTCGATGGAACGATGAGCTGTACGAGATATACGACGACATTGACATAGTTCAGCGACAAGACAAGACAGCGGCTACGCTGGCTAGATCATGTTGTCCGGATGGATGAAAACACTCCAGCTCTGAAAGTATTCGACGCAGTACCCGCCGCGGGAAGCAGAGGTAGAGGAAGACCTCCACTCCGTTGGAAGGACCAAGTGGAGAAGGACCTGGCTTCGCTTGGAATATCCGAATGGCGCCACGTAGCGAAGAGAAGAAACGAGTGGCGCGCTGTTGTTGACTCGGCTATAATCACGTAAGCAAGAAGAAGAAACATACACAAGCATTTATGAACTTACCTCCCTCTACTTGGCTGCCGACCGAATTGGACCTCTTAAGGCATTTAAATTATCTGCTAACTCCGACCAAAGTATTTGCAGCCCTTGAGGGTTGCAAAACATTATGTAATGCTGCAGCTGCTCCTGAGTTATCCTTTCCGTTTTTGTACGCCTAGGAATATATGAAATTATTGTTTATATATATATTTAAAATTTGCAAAATTACTTACATATACTGATTATCCATTGTTGTGTACTTTTTTGTTTGCTTATTTTTCTTAAAACAGCTGTTTGACAGCTAAAAACTTTTTACCTCACGTGGTGACTTTTTTTAAGCTTTTTTCTTATGAGGTTTGAGCAAGAATAGCCTCACAAAATATGCCTCACAAGAAATCTCTCAAATTTTTCCTCTCAACTCAGTTGAGGGTTTTTTCAGAATAGGGCTGTAAATTTCAGATTATATATTAGAGACAATTTTTGTGACTTAAGACGATTTTGCTATTCTGTAAGTGACAGTCACATAATTTTTATATTTCATCATTTAGAGATGTTTTTACACTTGAATGAAAATAAATATATTCATAACAAATAGTAAATTTTTTATAACATAGTCAAAAAACATAATGAATAGTAACTAGTCACAAAGTAAGACCAAAATGTTTCAAATATTGACTAGAGACTGTTTACAGAACTCTACTGTTAGTGTGATAAACTACTCATCAGCCGAAATCTTGTGATTAACCGTGGGATTCTGTACTGTGATATACCGTGCGATTCTGTAACGTGAGACAGTATCAAGTCTCTTAATTTGAGATTTTGAGTTAGAGACAATTTTTGAGACTTGAGACGATTTTGCTATTCTGTAAGTGACAGTCTCAAAATCTATTAGCTTTCATTATTCAGAGATGTTTTTACACTTGAATGATAATAAATATGTCGATAACAAATATTAACTTTTCTATAACATAGTCAAAAAACATAATTATCAATAAAAATAAAAATAAGTATATGTTGACTTTGTTTCATAATATTTACGAAATTTATGTAAAATTTATTTATTTTTAACCTTTTCGTGTTTAAATTGCTTACAAAATGTAAAAAAACGACAATCGATTAATATCTGTGATGATCTCTATTCAGTACATTGAAAATGGCAGCAAGATTTCTTTTTAGTTTTGTGACCACCTAACTACCAGGTCTCAATATTTTGAGACTAACGTTAGAGACTTTAATGAATAGTAACTAGTATCAAATTGATACTTTGTCTCAAATAGAGACTAGAGACTGGTTACAGAATCCCGCTAATAGTCTCAAGACTTGAGACGATTTTGCTATACGACAATCGATATCTAGGATGATCTCTATTCAGTATATTCAAAATGGCAGACAAGAGATCGTTTTAGCTTTGTGACCTGCTAACTACCAGGTCTCAAATTTGAGACTAACGCTAGAGAATGTTTAGTGAATAGTAACTAGTCGCAAATTGAGATTTTACCTCAAAATGCCTCAAATAGAGACTGGTTACAGAATCCCGCTATAAGTGACGGTCTGATTATGGTATAAGTAAGTTTTTAATAATTTCTTAATAGGGGTATTCAGACCGAACTTGTTAACCTGGTATTCGTTAGTTCATATTTCGTTAAAACACTTAACTGTGAAAATACTTTTTTGAAAAAGTTATTCAGAATATACAAATTATCAATGTAAAAGTTGTAAATTTTTCAACTTTAAATGCAAATGTCTTTAAAACTATAAGTCAACGGCAACTATATACATATATATATATATTCGTGATCTGGAGAACGTCACCTTTCCAGTGATACCCATTTTATTTCCAAAATACGGGGATGCTATTCTAAATCCCAGCAAATGTATTTTTTTGCAATGAATTAAGTTAACATTCGAGGCAACAACGCAAACAAAAAGACTGAGTGATGTTACCAGGGAACGAAAAAACTATCATGCTTGCCAGTCTGGTACTTCGTTACTCGGTAAAACGATAATCTGCTAATTTTATAAAAACAAAACCCAGGTATAAAACTACCTAGTAACAACTAACGAATTTACAAAGCTGGTCTAAATACCCCTAATATTTATTTAATTAGAATCTTTTCAGAACAAGAAAAGTTGAATAATTGGAAGAAGCTTTCCAACAACTTAACCAAAATCTGCCACCAACGCTAACAGATTCACAGGTTAGTTCCATAAGAAAAAGCTTAAAGGTGCAGTTAATAGCGTTATTAAAAAATCGTGGATCATACGGATACAATAATTCGACATATGCTGTTAGATTTAAGTGAGTATCAGTGTGAAATACAACGCGCTACACCGAAGATCGATAAGCAAGAACAAACGCGTCGATCGAACCGCATATTAGAGAGTGCAGCTGATAATCTCAATATTAAAATTATTAGATTCCATGTTATTTGAAAATTTAAGTTATTAATTTAGTTAAGTGAAATATATGTACAAAAAGATTAAAAGTACCATTATTATTGATTGTGGCTTTATTTACCTAGCGTTACAAAGCATTTTTTGTTTTATTTTCTTAATTTTGACAATAGTTATAACCAAAAACTGCGTATGATTGGTAATACGCGTTTACAGCAAGCTTTAGGAACTTTGGTCGCACAGAGTTTAGGTGAACCTGCTACACAATTTAGACATGGCTTCGTAATGCCTAAATTAACTATAAGGGTAATTATAATCCGGTGCAAATGGTCTTGCAAATGCAAATTTCGGTGCAAGTGCAAATATTTTTGCACCATGTTCTTTAACAAAAACAAATTACATGTGTTCTGCAAATGCAAGACTGTTATGCAAATGCTACACTCAACCCCTATTGTATATGTGCAAATTAGTATTGCATTTCAAACAGCTGATTTCTTTTGCGTACATATTTGTTTCGATTTTTGGGGCGTCAAGTAAAATTTTAAAGAATTAACAATTTAAAACTTAATAAAACTATTTACAGCAATGTGAGCGATAAAAAAAGTGAAAAGGGAGCGACCGAACAAAAAATGGACAAAGGAAGAAATCAACAAGGAAAACATTTTAAGAAGTTTGAAATGTATAAATGCTTATTTATTTACTTTTATTAGGCTCCAACAGCATAATTTTTTTGGAACGAAGTTCCTTACCGCAGGCTTGCAGAAAATAGGATTTTGCTGCGGGAGCTAACTGAAAAAAAAGTGATAGTAAAAACCGTAAGAAATAACCCGTAAGATCGCTAGTTATAGCCTACTTTTAGGTCTTGCTCTATTATAGCTCTATTATGTCATTTGTAATAACAATTGATAATTTAAAACAAAAAAATATTTACCAATTTTTACTTATTTTTTGCATAAAAAAATTTCACTTTGAACAAAATATTAAAATTTCATTGAAGTGAAAGGTATTAGTATGGCCACAACGATATTGTGTACATGCAAAATGGACAGCTGTATTATCTTGTGTACATGCCGGCCATGCTGCACTAAATACATACGTTTATGGGGAGTTGAATTGTTGCATATTTTTTGGCGCAGGCTTTGAGGAAATAACCCGTAAGAAAAAGACTGTAAGATCGCTAGTTATAGCCTACCTTTAGGTTTTGCAAAATAATTAGGCATGAAAATCTGTAACATTATTGTGAATGCAAATTAGTTTTGAGTGAAGTGCGGAACACATAGAGCGCGACAGACTACAAACTACATCTGCCAAATATTAAAATACAGACGTTCTTATGGACACTGTTATTTTGACAGTTGCACGACTACACGACTGCAGGCCGACAGTTGTCGTTCCCGCTAACTTGAATATTTCCTATATTTGCCAACGGCAGTAGGACGACAGTAGAGTTGACAGTAGAATGGAATATAGAAAGAGGAGGTAGAGTGGTGATGTCACCTAATATGTAAAATGTAAAATTATTCACAGGTCTAACAAACTTGACGTTATTTTACAAATAAAAGCATAAAATAGCTCTATTATATCATTTGTAATAACAATTGATAGTTTAAAACAAAAAAATATTTACCAATTTTTATTTAGATATAATTTGAATTATTTTTTTATTTTACGTAATTCATTATTTCTTAAAATACTAAATTTTCTTAATACTTATCTGTACTTAAATAACAACTAATCAGGGAAATTTGAGAGAAAAATCAGGACAACCTACATAAAATAAAATTAAGCACAATTTTTTTTTTGCAAATTGTATCGATTCTACATTATCCGAAGGAACTTCGTTCCTGCCTGGTGTCCCACGACAGCGCATATCTTGTTTTACAAAAAATGCATTGTGGTTAAAGGAATCGAAGCCACGTGGGACTTGCTGCGGTGGAAGGTACGCCACCTAAAAAGTGCATTTAAAAAAGCGAATGATTATCGCACCTCAACTGGCGCCGGAATTGACGAAATGGATGTAGGCGTTGGCAGTTTTGAAGGTAAATAATAATAATTGAAAGTGCTTTTTGAACTTAAGTGATTAAATATTTTCAGAAAAAATTGAGAAAATGTGAGAAATGAAATACATGAAGTAATCCAAAATTTAACTTTTTTAGGGTTTATTCAAACATTAATGAATGTATTGCCAGCCTTTTAGTTTCCCCTTTTCTGTTTGGTTGTTCATCTTCGCTTTCCTCACCGTTGTCATCAGTGTACGTGGTGTCCTCATCGAGATTTGTATATTCGTAGTTTGTGCTATCATCCTCTTGTAGTATGTTGTGCAATATACAACACACAACAAACCAATCACAACATAAATTGTGGCTTTCTTTATTTATAAGGCGTGCTCTGAACTCCTTTAGACTGCAAAACCGCTTCTTCGATAGACCGAAGCAATGCTCGACTCCAACTCGAAATTTACTGTGACGCAAATTGAAATTAATTCGAGAATTGATGTCTAGCACTCGGGCATTACTTCGAAATGGAGTTATCATAGTTTCGGACAAAGGATAGGCTGAGTGACCAGCTAACCACTGCTGTGACGAAAAAAATTTGTCTTTTTGCAAGAAAAGTGAGCTGCTGCGGTATACTCTCGCATCATGCCAACTGCCAACATGTCCCACCATTACGTGTCGTATTTTAAGTTTATAATCGCAAACTATTTGGACTTTGATAGAGTATATGAGTATGTGTATATGTATGTGCTTACGAGAAAAGAATGATATAGGATCGATAACTGGCGATTCTGCTAGCTTTATCTCCGTACCATCAATATAGCCAATACAAAATGGCATTTCGGAATACATAGCATGTACAATTTCTAATCGCTCTATTTCATTTGGCCAAAAAAGGAAGGAATCTCTGATATTTAGTCACCAACTTTTACCTACTATATTAAGAATATCATTTGCCGTATTCTCTACCAATTAATTAAGATTTTTTTCTTTTTCACTTTTCCTTGGCATGATTGCTACTGAGAACATTTACCAAATATTTTATTTCACATTTGACCACTAGAAATCAGCTATAAACTTTCCAATGAACAGGGTTGCATTCAGATTTAAAAAAACAGTCGCTCACGATCTATTAGAAAATGCTACATTTACACTTTTGCATATGCAACGATGCATCGGATTCTGATTACCCTTTATGTGTTTATTTCCGTGTTGTGCAACAGCAAAACAACAAACAAACGAAGAAAACTTTTTACATTGGCTGTAAATAAGTCAGACCAAAACCCATGTTTATTTTCGTGCAATGACACGTAAAAAAATAATTGCAGCCACCTGTCATTTTACATAAAGACTTATTTCGCCGTTAAATTATTGAGGAAGGTAAGTTTTAGATAGATTTTATAATTTTTACAAAAATTATGAAGATTTGTTTCTGTTTTATATTAAGAATGAATGCAAAAGGTGCACTAGTTCACAATAATCATGCACAATAGTCATTCTCAATAAATTGACCGAATCAGCCGTTCATATATCAGTGGATTCTGCAATTGGTAATCCCTTGGCCTTGCATACTTGTATTTCGGTACAGGATTTTGGCATTTTTTGTCATCGTGCAATCTTGCAAGAACAAGAGAATCCCTCTATTGTTTTTATACTTGTATGTTCGTAAGTACTTGATTATATATAAGGAGGATTCTCTTGCTCTTGCAAGATTGCAGATTGCAAAAATCCTATACCGAAATATACAAGGGCACGAGAGTACCCATTGCAGAATGTAATGATATGTGAACGGATGATTCGTTAATTTTATTGTAAATGACTATTGTGCATGACTATTGTGAATTGGAGCACCTTCTGCATTCATTCTTAACATAAAAACTGTAACTATAAAGATGTAACAAATCTATATAGAAATTATAAAATCTACTTAAAATTTTCCTTCCGCAACAATTTAACGTCAAAATATGTATTTAAGTAAAATGACAGCTAGCACAGGGTTCTACTTATTTTTTTTACGTGTCATTGCTCGAAAATATACATGGGTTTTAAAAATAATTTTCTGTGTGTGTTTGTTGTTGTGCCGGTGCACCAAGAGGAAATATCTGCAATTCGTGCACGTGCAAGGGTTTTGCAAAAGCAAGAGAATACCCCTATTTTTCCTAAAGAACAGCATTGTTTAAATAATACGGAAATTACAAACTTTGGGATACAATTTATTTCTTAACGTTTTACCTTTAGCGCTACCAATGTAAATTTTTGATTACTGATTTATGTGTATTAAATTTTTTATGGTTTTCTTTTTTATATTTTTAGATTCGCAATAGTGGTTTCCTCATGGAAGGATACTAAATTCATCAGACATAAAGTGCAAGGATCCTGAACTAAAGTAAGAAAATTCTCGATCTGTTCTCGATATTAATTTTATTTGTAAGCACTGCATGCATGCAGAAATCACCCTTGCAGTCACCTGCTTAGAGTGGAACCACCTCCTTGGAACATCAAGAGGTCTTTCCTCAGTTACGTGGAGGGCATACAGTAACGACAACAATACGTCGACCGGTCTTCGGACGCAACTAACTTCCGACAGGTACTGACCGCCGTGGAGCTTTCAACACTTTCACCGACTTCCTTCCAGTGAATGGCGTTCTTGGAGTCAAATCACCACTCATTGCAAACGAAGAGCTCGAGTTGCCGCAAGAAACGAGAGTGACATTGGTAGTGCCTTTGCCAGAATACGAGTCAACAACACCATGGCTACAACAATTTATACAATGTCCCAATTTTGTAAAGTTCAATACTGTTCCGAAGATTGTAGTATGTAGGCTTAAAATAAATACCATCGAGTTGCTTGTATGGGTGATTTTCACACAGACGACACACATCCAATCAGTTCATGGAATGAAATATGAAATTAGGTGTAAACAAGTAACTTGCACATTACCTTTTTCAACATTTTTGCTACTTTCAGAAAATGCATTATCCGCTGGGAACTGGTACAATTATGTTTATTGTTCGTTTAATGGACATGTATAAACAAAGTAACAACAAAGAATAGTTTTTCCAGTCATTTCAATCCTTCCAATCGCTAATATTGCATACAGTCTATTAACAGCAAATGGAACAACTTTTTGTAGCATTTTGTACAGCCTTAGCGGACGAGCAATAAAGTAAATGTAATGTTCCCGAAAATTGCTTAATATATTTTTAAGTGTTTGGCTTTAGTTCACCAACGCGGAGGCTTTTAAGACATTAATGGGTATGATTGGCACAAACAGAGAGATTGCGACGACTCCGTTGACGGAGTGGGTGAAAAAAGTGAACGATTTACCAATGCCTGAAGGTGATAAGACAAAACTTCCGAATATATTGATGATATTTAGATTAAAGTGGGAGAATGTAAGTTAACAACAATTACTTAATTGTTAAATGCCTTATTATTTCACTTGTATACATATGTGTTCATTAAAGTCGCTGGCGAATTTCTGAACACTTTCTGAGAGTGCTGGACTTTATCTACTTCAAAGCAAGATTAACCACAGTTGTGTATCAAACGCTCATTCGAAATTTCCTTATTTAAATAGCATAGTTGTGTTGAAAGCGGTAGCATATTGGTGAAGAAATATGCATATCTTACTTGGATGAGCGCAGCAGACATTCGAAACAAAAATTAAATCAATTTCAAAAATTAACTGTTTAACGTCCTAAGCTGTAATCACAACTTTTTATATGACTTTGTAGAAAGATTCCTTTTTATTAACCTAGAATATTTTGTTTGGTCAGGAAATGTTAATAACTGAAATTCTAACAATTTCTTTGGTTACCTTAACATAAATAACCTCGAGTTAATACCAATATCGACGACACTTATACACAAGTATTAGAGAAACGCTGATAAAGCCAGTTCTGCCCTAATCAAATAAACAAGAGTATCAAACACAAGACTTTGAACTCATACCACACCATACCTGAATGCAAGACATGCATAAGCCGCACGATAAGCACTTGTTTACAACAAATAATAAAAGTAGACTTTGGAATTAAGCCACAAAACATGAATATGTTATCAGCTTAACGAATAATATATAACCAATAGCATAATACAAAAACATTTTCATTAAGTATGCAAATAGCTACAATAAGAACATATTCTGCAAAAGAAAAAATATATTTTTTAACCATTCATAAGTACATATATGAATTAACTGGGGGCTCAACCGCTCTTTGCTGGGAAGGAGGAGATCGCACAACAGGACTTCGGCATCCTTAAGAATCTTCGAAGCGCATAAAGACGGGCATCTAAGCCCTTAAGCTGAAATCTTTAGTAAAGAAAGCCAAAACATTTAAATCCTCCTTAACGAAGACAGACACTCAAAAAATGAGTCAAGGAGTAAAACGGACAATGCCAAAAGAGGACATAAATCCTTCAGCTACAGTCCATACCACTCCTGAAAACTGCATAATGTCCTACATTCAGACTCAGTTCTCGAAATTGGACGAAGAAGGGAGAAAGGCCAAGGAGTTAATATTACGGATGTTCCAAACTACAAATCCTAATATTAGCGAAACTTCCACTCCAACAATATACCAAGAAGCCACGATGCAATACCAGACTGTAACAGATGTACAAATCGAAATCAAGAAAGAATTACCTATTTTCCAAGGAAGCAAAGAAGAATATACGATATGGAAGTCACATGTAAAGAAAGTCACAACCACTCCAAGTATTCCAGAACACACCTCAATTCCACAATATCATTACAACCTTAAGAAGAAGAATCACGGGGCATGCAGATATGTTAATTGAATGCAACAACACACCTCTCAACTTATACAGTATCCTGGAAGCTTTGGACGCACTATATCACGACCCAAACGCACTGTATGAAATACAAGAACACATGAAAAACTTGGCACAACAACCATGCTGCCACTCTTTTCCAGTAAATTTTCCTCGAATTTGGGAGATTTCAGAGTAATTTAGGAAGGAAGGTATATAAAAGAAAGTTGACGTTAGTTACACCATTTATAACTCAAGAACGGCTGAACAGATTTGGCTGAAAATTGTATTTTAAATCATAAGCATTTGTTCAAAATTCATGTTTGTAGGAATCATTTGAATATATGCGTACAATTTTAAACAGGGTCTTCTCAAAAATAATACAATTGCTAAAAATATTTGGAATAGAAGAAAAGAACTGCAACCAAATACGCAGTGAAATCGATTATAACTGGCTCAGTAATCAGTCGTTGAGTATGTATTATACCACGTGCATCCCAAAAGACTGATGTCATAACCTTTCGCGCCGCCTTTTCGTTTTTGCACGCCTAAGAACCGTTTCATCAGGTTCATCATGTGGAGTCCACTGCAATGACTGTCGATTGGACTCCAGTGGGAAATGATGCAGCTATGTTTCTATCACTGACGAAAAATGTCGGCTTTATTCCGATTAGAGAGCACTTAAACACTTCTCAGAATCAGTTATTCGATGTTTTTGTTGGATTATGAACTTGCGAGGCACCTAATTGGCTCATTTCGCCTGTTTCCAGGTTAGCAAATATCTTTTCAACGGTGGATTTCCCTGAGCCCAAATTCAACAGTATTTTCCCCAAAAAGCCAAATTATTTATTAACACACGAAATGCTTTATGATCCATTTTTTTGTAAACTAACACAAGCTCCATCACAAAAATGCTATATCTCATTAACTAATAGTTAGAAACCAACTAATAGAAATCATATATATAGATGGTAGTATTATTATCTATGTATCAGCCACAGTGAAGCGTGGACGGGTCCTCTAGTTAAAATATATAAATAAAATCAAAAAATAAATTACACAAATGATAATAAAGATTAAGAAGAGGAGATTAGAGAAGTAATTAAGAGAAATAATAAAACAGAAAAGTTACCATTTACCACAACAATAGAAGCAACCATTAGGACAGAAAGTAATGAACCTGTTTGTACGAAACAATACTAATATTCGTATGCAGATAACGATTTCGTCAATTCAGAAATAAAAAAATTATTATTCTTCTTCTTAATTGGCGTAGGCACCGCTTTCGCGATTATAACCGAGTTAACAACCGCGCGCCAGTCGTTTCGTGAAATTATTAAAGAATTATATAATATACCTAGTAGAAGTCCTTATAACTCACCAGTTTGCACAGTACCAAAAAAGGGTATAGATGAAAATGGAAAAGCCAAGAAGAGATAAGTGATAGATTTTCAAAAATTAAATTCAAGAACTATAACAGATAGATATCTTATTCTGGATATAAATATGACAATACAAGCGTTAGGTAAAGCTAAATATTTTTCCACGATAGATCTAGAAGCAGGATTTCAAAAAATTATGATAAAAAGAAGATAGGGAAACAACAGCCTTTTCCATAAATGGAGCAAAATATGAATTCATACGAATGCCCTTCGGATTAAGAAATGCACCCTCAATATTTCAAAGATGTGTTGATGATATTCTATGAGAATATATAAATAAATTGGCGTTTGTATATATCGACGACGTGTTAATATATTCCTCGACACCTGAAGAACATATTAAACACATCAAAATAATAGTAAACGCATTACATAAAGCAAATATGAAAATCTCTGATGAAAAATCACACTTTTTTAAAAATCAAGTCGAATATTTAGGACATACTCGTATAATAACACATAATAGGATAACGGTAGATCCAAAGAAAGTAGACACATCAGACAAGTGTCCGATACCTCAAACCCTGAAAGAATTAAGGCAATTTTAGGTATGGCGGGATGTAATAGGAAAATCATACAAGGACATAGCAAAATAACAAAACCATTGACCATACATCTACAAGGAAAAAATAGTATATCATGTAAAAAAATGTCAGCTAAGAAAGAAATTAAATTAGATAAAGAAGCTTTAAAAGTTATACAAATAATTAAAACAAAATTAAAAGAACAAGTTGAACAATTTCAACCAGATTTCTCAAATCCTTTTGATTTAACTACAGATGCGAGTAATTTCGCCATAGGAGGAGTTTTATCACAAGAAAAGAAACCTACACATATTTTTTATATCAAGAACATTAACAAAAACAGAAGAAAATTATTGTACAACCAAAAAAAATGATTAGCAATAGTATGGAATATAGGAAAACTCAGGAATTATATTTACGGTATAGCAGATATAACTATACAAACTGATCACCAAGCATTAATATTTTCTATTTCGGACAAAAATCCAGATATAAAACTAAAAAGATGGAAAAATTTTATAGAAGAATCTGTAGCAAAAATAGTATACAAACCAGGAAATCAAAACGTAGTAGCAGATGCACTATTAAGACAAAAAATTAACACATCAACAAGAGAATCGATGAACTCGACACGTAGTTCACCAAACGAAAACTATACGTACGCAAAACAAACGATAAATTCATTTAAGAATTAAATCAAATTAAAGAAAACTAAACGAAATAAAAAAGAAACACAAACGATTTTTCCAAAGTATCACAGACACATTATTGGGTAACAAAAACCGTAAAAGAAATTTTTACACCTAATTTCAATAACGCGATTAAAATTGATGAACAAGAGCTATTCACAATAAAATCAATACTAAGTAAACATTTTCTAAACTACAAGTTCTTTATAGCACAAAATCTAGTTGAAGACATAACATACAAAAACAAGCAATTGGAAATTATAACTGTGGCAGTGTAGTACGCGAACACACCTAACACCCAAGGGCAATCAATTCGATGGTTTGGCAGCACTCATTAATTTATCTGCACCGCAGTTAGCAGAACTCTCGTTATTCTTTCATTCTCATTCTTCTGCGCATTCTTACAGAGATCACACCACTTTTATTCTTTTACGCATATTCATCTAGAACACGCTACTTTCCGAATAAAAGTTTTAGTATAGACAAAAGTTGAAGCACGTGTTTTAATCAAGGCAAGGAAAAGCCAACAGAATCGGAAGCAACCGTAAGCTGACGACCATAAAACCCATACTGGTGACCCCGACGAAGCGGCAGAACATACTGGCTACCCCCACAAGTGAGAAATCTTTCGAAAATAAAAATATGCCCAACGACGAGCAAGAGACACCGGCTCCAGAGCTACAGGCACCAATGAGGATGGACACGCTGGTCCAAGGGAAAGTTAAGCTCCCAGATTTCGTTGAGGAACATACCGACCTATGGTCCTGACAAGTCGAGGCGGAATTTGAAGTGGCAGATATCGTGTCCGACAAAAAAAGATACTATACCATAATTGGACAACTGCCTACGCGCCTTATGTACAAACTAGCTGATTTCCGTACCAATCCACCAGCACGCAACGAAATGTACGAAAACCTCAAGGCTCAAATCATTAACGAATTTGCCGATAGCACACAAACCAAACTAACAAAACTTCTCAGCGACTTATCACTCGGTGACCGCAAACCGTCACAGTTTTTAGCCGAAATGCGGACAACGGCAGCAGCTACACCGGTTACAGACGAGCTCCTAAAGCAGTTATGGCTCCGGAATCTGCCTGAACAAATACGCGCAATTCTATCCGCAGACGAGCACATAACATTGGTCAACGCAGCAACGATGGCCGATCGTATCATGGAGGCTACTAAAGACACCAACTCTTTCATACACGCTGTTCAACAAAGCCCTCAGCAGACAGTAAACACACACCCACAGCAAAGCGCCGGCAATGAACCTGCAAGTCAAGCAATTTTAGAAATGCAACGGCAGATCAATGTGCTCTCACGGGATTTTCGAGACATCAAATGGCCATGCTGCGACAACCAACGAAGACCAACACCTACACGATCGGGTTCACGAAGTCGCGAACATCACGACACATGCTGGTATCACTACAAATACGGGACGAGCGTTGGTAAGTGCAGGTCACCATGCAAGTTTGACCGTTCGGCCGGCAGCATACAGGAGGACCCAAAAAACTATGTAGTACCCCGAGCTCAAGCCATGGGAGGCGCTTGCCAGCTCGGCCACGGCAGCAACAACCTCCACCTTTTCATAAAAAACGTTTACGACAATCAAAATTTTCTCATCTACACCGGAGCAGATATACTCGTATCGGTGATCCCAGCATCCGCAACAAACAACACTCATAAACCGACGATTACCCAGTCAATTTACGCGGCGAATGGAACGCTAATACAAACATTCGGATAGCAAACTCTGAAACTAAATTTCGGCCTCCGTCGCCCATTTGAATGGACATTTTGCATAGCCGACGTAAAATTGCCAATTATCGGCGCGGATTTCCTAACGCACTACGACCAGCTAGTAGACTTAAAAAACAAATTACTTATCGATAAAACGACGAGATTACATACATACGGTATAACGCGAGCTACAACTACCACTGGCATTAAACTTGTTACTGGTACAAACAAATACACAGAATTACTCTCAGAATTTAAGGAACTATTCGCACCGTCACATAATAAACGCATTGTCAAAACTGCAACGTTCCACCACATCGTCACGAGCGCTCCACCAGTGAACGCAAAACCACGTCGCCTCACACGCGAAAAACTAAAAGCCGCCAAAGCGGAATTCGAATAACTGATGGCGAAGGGTATTTGCCAGCCGTCCAAAAGTCAATGGGCTTCGCCACTTCATATGGCCCCTAAAAAGGACAATACCTGGAGACCGTGCGGGGACTATAGGGCACTAAACGCCGTCACCGAAAAGGACAGGTACCCCATTCCAAATATCCAGACATTTCATCAAGTATTTGCGGGCAAAAGCATATTTTCAACTATCGACCTAGAAAAGGCGTACCACCAGATACCCATGCATCCCGATGATATCGAAAAAACGGCCATAACAACTCCGTTCGGCTTATTCGAATATCGATACATGGCATTTGGGTTATGCAACGCGGGCCAAACATTTCAACGACACATCGACAGAGTGTTTCGAGGATTAGACTTTGTCGTACCATACCTAGACGACATCTGCATCGCGTCCTGCACCGAAGCTCAACATAAGCAACACCTTCGAATTGTGTTCGAGCGTTTAAAGCAAAACGGCTTAACCGTTAACGGCAATAAATGTGTTTTTGGTCAGTTAAACGTGAGGTATCTCGGTCAACACCCAACAGTATTTTGCCACTGCCAGAAAAAGTAGAGGCAATAAACGCTTACACGGAACCAACCATCGCAAAGGACCTAGGACGTTTCAAAGCAATTATCAACTTCTACCGAAGATTTATACCCGACGCTGCACATACTCAAGATATCCTGCAAGCGCTTATTCCGTACAACATCAAAAACGACAAACGCAAAATTCAGTGGACGGGAGAGTCGCGAAAAGCATTCAACGATTTTAAACTAAAATTAGCCAAGGCAACCCTGCTCGCGCATCCACAAGAAAACGCACAACTCACACTATCAGTCGATGCATCAGACAACTGTATCGGAGGCGTGCTGCACACAAAAACAAAAAAAACGACGAGGCGCAGCCCCTAGGATTTTTTTCCCGCAAGTTAACAACATCAACGTAATTGGAGTACATACTCAAGAGAGCTTTTCGCCCTATATAAAAGCGTTAAATACTTCGCCGACCAACTCGAAGGTAGATGTTGCTCGATCTACACCGACCACAAACCAATCACTTTCGCTTTTAAACAGAAACCCGAAAAGGCAGAGCCACGACACCTCCTATACTTGCATTACGTCAGCCAATTTACGACTGATATACGTTACGTAAAAGGTAAAGAAAACACAGTACCCGATTTCCTTTCATGCATCAATGTAATGCAACGCGAACCTATCGACTATGAGGTCATTGCGGCAGAGCAGAATGCGGACAGTGAACTGAAATCCATTCTTCAAAGGAACGACCGCTACAGCATAATTTTGACTAAGATGCCCGTGCTCAATTCAGCACAACAGATATAATGCCATATCTCAAACAACAAATGCAAACCTTACATTCCAAAGTCATGTTGCAAAACAAATTTAAACGCTACACTCGACATTGCATACCCTGGTATTCGAGCGACTACCCGACTCATCAAACAAAGATTCGTCTGGCCCAACATTCACCGGGATGTTGCAACCTGGGCAAGGCAGTGCATACCATGCCAAAAATCGAAAATTCAGCGGTATAATAAGACCACACCCGGACGGTACGATACCACAGAGTCACGTTTCGATCATATTAACATCGACATAGTTGGCCCACTACCGCCTTCAAACGATTACGGATACCTACTAACGATCATCGACAGATTTACGCGATGGCCAGAAGCAGCACCTATCGAAAACATAACGGCTGAAACTGTCGCCACCACACTCATAGAAACATGGATCACGCGATTTGGTGTGCCTTCTAAAATTACAAGGGACCAGGGGCGACAATTTGATTGTCAAGTTTTTAAGCAGCTCAACGAAAGACTAGGTATACGTCACCTCCGCACAACCGCATATCATGCCCAAGCCAACGGTTTAGTTGAGCGTTTTCATCGTACACTAAAAGCAGCACTAAAATGTAAAGATCGGCGAAACTGCGCAATCGAGTTACCGCTCATCATGCTAGGACTTCGATCGATATTTAAAGAGGACATACAGGCAACACCGGCATAACTAGTTTACGGAAAAAGCTTGCGACCACCAGCAGAATTTTTTACCGAACCGAAGCCGTACCAAAACGAAGCAGAGTTTGTTCAAGAATTCAGACATGCAATGGAATCGATACGGCAGACGCAAACGGCACACCACACAAAAATAAAACCATTCATACAAAAGGAACTCCATCAATGTACGCAAGTCTTCGTGCGAAACGAGGCAATTGGACCACCACTGCAGCAGCCGTATGACGGACCATTCGCAGTAATAAAACGTCATCCGGAATATTTCACGTTGGACATCCGAAAAAAAATTAGAAAAAATTTCAATCGACAGGCTGAAAGCGGCATTTACCGACGACAACAACATTATCGACGAGAACGCAGGGCCTACTCCAGCTGTGATTAGTGACCCTCAAGTAAAAATCACAACTCGCCTGGAAAGAAAAGTTCGATTCCCTAAACGTCTGTGTCTGTAAGCACACACAGATTGAAAGGGGGGCTGGTTGTGGCAGTGTAGTACGCGAACACACCTAACACCCAAGGGCAGCACCATCAATTCGATGGTTTGGCAGCACTCATTATTTTTTCTGCACCGCAGTTAGCAGAACTCTCGTTATTCTTTCATTCTCATTCTTCTGCGCATTCTTACAGAGATCACACCACTTTTATTCTTTTACGCATATTCATCTAGAACACGCTACTTTCCGAATAAAAGTTATAGTATAGACAAAAGTGCTTAGAGCGTGTAGCTTCTGCAGGTGTGCTTTGTTTATCGTCGTCAGCCATTTTTGGAATGGTAAGAAACTGACCTGATTTAGATTCTTTTGAATCTGTGCTCATTTAGAATAAATAAGAATTTAGAATTAAAATTTGATGAGATATTTCTGATAAATACCGAAAACCGAAAACTCTTTTAAGGAAATAAGAGTTGTTATTCCCGTGAATTTACTAAAATACGCGTTAATTGTTTTTGTTAACCGCACTATTGTATTTAAATAGTTGCGATTTTATATTTATTTTTATATATTTTATATTACGGATTTATCCGTATGTCCTTGTATATAAGTACTCGTACAGACGGTATACGAGGTCAATAACCTTTGTACATATATGTGCACGCTATGTGCGTATTGACGTGCATATGATGTGTTAAATTGGTTGGTATTTAATCCCGCTTGTTTTTGTAATACAAAGAACAAGGAGATATTGCTAAATAATATTTGCCTATACGGGCTTAGAGTACGTACTATATAAGTATGTACTAATATATTTGTCGTTAATAAGACTTTATTATTTATTAATTTTTTTGTTAAAATTCCGCACCGCTTATTTTTTGTAATTAGCTATTATCGCAGCTTCTAATAATTTAAAATTTGTTATAATTTTTATGTTTGGGATATATCCCCTAAATCAGTGTATGTAGCGTATGCTAAAAGAATAACGAATATATGTATACAGTAAGTATATCATATATGTATATGTATATGTACTTATGTTTGCGCGATTAGAATATAGCGAGAAAAGAAAATGAACAAAGTGCAGGTTATTAACCTCTGCACTTGCGGGTCAGCAAGTATATGCTTCAATATATGTATTAATATTAATTTGAATGTTTGTTCGTATTTGTTAGTAAGTACTAATTTATGTTTTTTAAGTATGCATTTATGTATTTTAAGTATGCTTTGGGTAAGTGCATATGTAAATATGTATGTTTGTATTTATTCTCGCATTGGAAATTTTGCTTTTTATGCCTTTCGCTTACCTATTTTATGCAATCCTGCTTACTGTTTGAAGAAACAGAAGGGGTATTGCTGGGAAGATTTGCAACTAAATGCTTGAATATAATATGTTTGTTTTGTTGTAGTGGGTGTGTTTGTATACACAAGGGTAAGCTCAGAAGGCGGTAATTGATTTCCTTTTGTATTTATAAAAATATACGGATGATATATTTTTTCAACTGTATTTTGTTCCCGTTTAGAAATTGTTCAAACGGATTATATACATAGGTTTTATATTTGATAAAACCATATGATATCATACATATTTACATATGTGCATAAAAAATTGAACGACTTACTTTGTCTCGCCTCAAGGGGGTTTTGGGGAGAATATAGTACATATATGTATGTATTTATATAATTTTGGGAATCTTATCCGCTTTCGGTTTCCGCCTGTGTTTAGTGTTCTCCTATTTCCTCCCGTGTTCAATGTTCCTTTCCTAATTTCCTCCTTTGCTTAGTGTCCTCTTGCTCCCGTTTCCTCCTTTGTAGAGTATGTATGCATGTAGGTATGCGTTCGTTGTTATGTTGGTTTTTTTTTTCTTATTATATCGCGCCCGATTTAAGTTATGATTTTGCTATTTTTTTTTTTGTTAGACCGCGCCCGATTTTTTTTATAATTATTGGTATTTTTAAAGTTAGAGCGCGCCCGATTTATGGTTTTTATAAATTTTTAATATTTATATTTATTATTAATAAATTTTTTTTTTTTAGTTTGTTTATTATTATTTTTTTTTTCTTGTTGTTTTATATGTGCACTATTCCCACTGAATAACTCTTTTAAGTTTTGTAAAATTTTGTTTCTTTATTTTATTTATTTATGTTTTCACAAAACAAAATTATCATTACATTCTTATTATGTGTGTATATTTGTTTTGTTTTATATGTGTATATGTATGAACATTATTTTATTTTTTAGTCACTGCACTTGCTGTATCCAAAACCGGTTTTTGGCACATATGTGTGTTCTTTGTTGTTTGTGTTTTTTTTTTCTTTTTTTTTTTTGTCACATATTATTTATTACCTTTTCGGTTTTTATAGCTGCACTTTCACACACATTAAGATTTTTGTAACTTTTTTTTTTCGACTCTTAATTTTATTGACTTTAATTAGCCACAGTGCCTTTCTTTATGGCTCGAAGGACCATGTACAAAAACTCACCTTATACATATATAAATGCGGGTAGCGAACGGGAACCGGGATGCTGAGAGGCTGCGAAAAGCGATGTTGCTTGGACGACGTCGAATCAACGAAAGGTGCGCGAGCTGCTTTCTCTATTCCTTTTGTTATAATTAGACTGCAGAATGTCATCGCGTTTGGGTGCATGTGCGTGTATGTGTGTTAATGTGTGGTGTTCGCTCGCGTGATGAGGTGATTAGTCGATTCGGTGTGATGAATTGATGCAGATGTGATGCGACGTCGCTACTCCTTTAGCCAGCTGCTATTGCGGCGATAAGAATAAAAGAATTGGGAGGTTGGAATCAGCAGAACTACGGACATAGTGTAATTCTAAACAAACTCACTATTAATAAATCAGACTACATTCCCCCAAAGCTGGATTTCAATAGACACTTCCAGGTGAGGATACCATCTAGACGAGAATGGAAAAGAGGTTCAATAGGAGAGGAGGATGCCATCTCAGTCTATACCGACGGGTCCAAAATGGACTGCGGAGTAGGCACGGGGGTATTCTCCGCTGATCTGGGCATACCTCTCTCTATATGTCTACCGAACTCGGCTAGCATCTTCCAAGCAGAAGTACTAGGCATAGAAAAAGCCTGCGAAGTTCTATTAGAAAACCACGGGAATATACATAAAGCAACTATATTTACGGATAGCCAGGCGGCCCTCCTGGCACTGTCTTCACCCATGACAAATTCCAGTATAGTTCAAAACTGCAAGAGAGCACTAAGCTCAATAAAAGACAAGCTCCAACTAAACTTGATCTGGGTTCCCGGCCACAGGAACATTTTCGGTAACGAAAAAGCAGATGAGTTGGCAAAGGCGGGAGCTTTCCTCAACGAATCCGAGACGGTGCTAATACCAAGCCCGCTAGGATCGATCAAAGGAGAGATCAATAGACAATTTCAACAAGTTGCAAATAACAGATGGAAAAACATTACAAAATGCGTCATAACTAAACAATTATGGCCAACACATGACAGGAAAAGAACCAACGACTTATTAAATAGGTCAAGAAAAAGTATTTACAGAATAACAGCTACCACAACGGGGCACTGGCCATTTGGGGAACATGCGTCCAAAATGGGTATGCCCCACAACGACATCTGCCACGGCTGCGGAGTAGCAGGGAACAAGGAAACAATCTTCCACTTTCTCTGCGAATGCCCAGCTCTAGCACAGATCCGACACAAAGCACTCGGAATCCACCAAGCACCAAATCTTGAATGGATTTCCACTAAAAGCATATCGGACATAAGTAGTTTCATTGAAATCTCAAAATGGTTTGAGAGAGTAGGTGAAACGTAATAGCAGACACAGGAGGTTTCTACGAATAGTATTTCAAAATGGCACATCAGTGCTAATTGAGCCCGATAGAGATGCACTCCTACCTACCTACCTACCTGACCGGAAATATTTTATATGTTTTATTTTCCTATATATATTTGTTTTATGTATATTTTATGCCCTAATGTCCTATAGGGTATACCTGTAGGTGGGTCTTTTATTTATTATGTGCTAATGAGCGCTCGTTTTAGAGATCACAGCACTTTGTACATATGCATGTATGTACGAGTACACATGTATTACGCTTTGGTTTTTTACACAATCCTGCTTGTTTTTGTTGATCAAAAATCAAGGGGTATTGCGGGAAATATGCCAATGTGGACTTTGAATATATTTTGTACGCAATCCTGCTTGGTTTTGTTAGCCAAAACCCAAGGGGTATCGCGGAATATATGCCAATGTGGACTTTGAAGCAGTGAGCGTATCTACATATGTGACAATACACGTACATATGTAAAAATATTTAAGTATGTTAAACAATATTTATGTTATATTTAAGTTCTACCCGATGTCGATATACATATATGCCGGTAAATTTTTCAACGGTTTTTATATATGTATATATATTTTTTATATATTTTTTGTGTCCATAATTCTTTTTGGGTATACCTATAAGCGGATCTTTTGTGATTGTCTTATGTGCTAATGAGAGCTCGTTTAGAGATTACTGCACTTTGTACATACATATACATGTATGTATGTATATTGTTTTTATATGCAATCCTGCTTGTTTTTGTCGGCCAAAGAACAGGGGGTATTGCGGGATGTATGCCAATGTGGACTTTGAAGCGATATTTATGTATCGTAAGTGTGGTGAATTTATGTATTAAACCGCGTAATTTTTAGTCGTTTTGCTTTAGCAGTAATTTACCCGCTTCTCTGAAATAACATAGACTAATCTTGTGCCATATGCACGTATGTATATACATATGTACGTATACATATATGAATATGCGTATTTGATATATTCCTAACGTGAGATCCAAAGAAAGCGCATATAAATATATTTTTTCTTTTTTTTTTTAAATATATATTTAATAAATATGTACGTGTACATAAGTAAATGCAATTGAAAATATAATATATGTATGATTGTATTTTGTTCTGAATATCGGTTTTTTTTTTGCTTATTCCGTTTTCTCCGTTGAGATGTAGAAGAAATGAGAATACCGATAGTTTTTGTTTTTGTGTTTGCGTTTCGTTAACGTTCTGATACCCGTTTTTCTAACCTGTTTAAACGGGGTTTACCAGTACAAACATACATATATGGTGTAAAAAATGGGAATGATACACTTACATTGACTCGCATCAAGGGTCTTTTTGGTTTTGACTTTGGGGGAGGGGGGTGGACAAATGTTGGTATGTCTCCTTTATGACTGTTTTGCGGTCATTGGCCTCCTTTCCTTAGCGGTCAGCTGCTCCCTCTTTTTTTTCTCTGTTCCTCTGTGGCAGTTTCCTTTGTTGGTGTTGTGAGTGCGTTCCAGCCCAGGCGTGTTGATATTTTTGTTGTTTTACTTAGTTATTTTAAATTCGCGACCGTTTTCCGTTTATCGCGACAGGTTTAGTTATGTATTCTTAATTTTTGTTTTTTGTTATCGTACCCGTTTGTTGGTTGCTGAACGTATATGTATGTATGTATGTATTTTTCGGTACCACAACTCCACTCATTGCTATTTTGGTTTAGTTTAAGCTCACAACTTTTTTCCTTTTTTGTTTGGTTTTGTTGTCACTGCACTTTTTGCACTTATATATTCAGTTCACTGTATGATTTATATGTGGGGGTATTGTCCACAGTTTTGTCACCTGATGTCTCATTGAAGTTTTTTTTTTTTTTTGTTTGTAAAGTGCACTTTTATATATTGTATTAATATATGTGCAATTTTATTTATCTCCCTCTGATTTTTTTTTCTTGTCACTTCACTTTTAGCTTGTTTTTTTCACCACTTATAATTTTATATTTATTATATATTTGTTTATTTATATTATAATTTTTGTTTTTTCTCACTCACAATGATTTCACTTTTAATCACTGGTGCCATCCGGTACAGCTTCGAAGGACCATGTATAAATTTAGAATTTTTTAAAAATTTCGCGGCACTTACCTCACAGTATGAAAAAGGGTGCGCAACAAATGTAAAAAAAGGCACGGAGGAACGTACGATGTCTGGTCGAGTTCGCGGTCGAAATCAAAAAGAGACTGGTACCTTGTCCGTCGGTCCCTTTTGTTCTTTTTTGTGTGGTGTAATCATGTGTGTTAAATTCGTGATATTGGTATTGTGTGATGTGGACTGTGATGATGATGTGGTGAATGTAATGTGTGTGATGTGGAAGTGTAATATTGTGAGGAGGGTCTGAGACTCATTTAGCCACACTTGTCAATAGTGGGCACGTGTACACAATATGGTCATGTTTTTGACAAATCAAACAACTTTTGGTGGATGAAACAACAAATGAATTTTTACGATACTTTGTATTGCTCACCTGTGTGATAGGTGTTTTTGTTACCGTAGCATGAGTCAAATTTTCTAATGTTTGACATCTCCTCTGCAAGAACGTAGCCATGTCCGTCCACGTGGGCCACTCGTCAACTGGAACCTTTTCTTCCCATAATGGATGTGTTTCGGGATCCAATTTCTGTGCAGCGATACTCGTATACTGAAGCAAACAATCAGCTATTTGTTCACATACGTGCCCAACGAATGCAAGGCTCGAACATATGATACCAATTTGTCTCCTGATTTCTTGTCAGCGCTCACCCTCTGCAATCCTCATAGATCTTGAATGTGTGCCTGAAAAATCAAACGTCGATTACTGAACCTTTGACTAAGTAATTTCATAGCAATTGTGTAGTTTTTTTAAGAACGACATTTTTTTCAAACTTGTATGACTGCTCGAATGTTACGAGGCAACTGTTTGCACGGCAAACTGTTTACATTAATACGGTTTAAATGATACTGTTGAACTAAATTAACAGTCGAATTTCGTGATTTGTACACTGTATATTTTTGCACGGCAAAATAGGAGAAAAACCACGAACAATAAAACTTTAACAGCGATGAGTTAACTGTAGGATCTGGTGATCTATGCACGGTACTGCAAACGGAGCAATAAAGTATGCAATGTAACTGCACGCGGTATTACGTCGGGGTCACCAACAAATGTATGTCGTCGCGCAAGAATTTTTGCGCTCGAACGAATTGCGTTGAAAAGCGAAATAGAACAAAATAGCTGAATGCGTGTTGTTTTGTTCACGTTATAAAAGCGAATGTGATTTATTTAAGAAATTGTTACATGTAATGTATGACAGGATTGCAGAGTGCCAAAATTAACAAAAAGTAGTAGGTGATGCCACTTAATTATCAGGTGGCGCTCGGAGTGCTCTGTGCAAATATTAGCTTGTCAAAAAAGTCTTGCGGTATTTTCGCTAGTTGGTGCTGAAAGCGCGTAGCTCTAGGTTTATTCATCACATCGGGTCATGCTATACCTTCTTGGAAAGCTCATTTCACGCGCTAACACGTGTTTGATTGATTGTCTTTTCTTTAAAGTCGTTCGTGAGTTATAGCGTCGCAAACATGGAGCAAACTAAAGAGAAAATACAGCATATTTAACAGTACTACTACGATAAAGGCAAAAATGCATTTCAAGCCGCCAATAAAATTTGTGCAGTTTATGGACCCGATACAGTTTCCATTTCCACCGCACAACGATGGTTTCAACGTTTTCGTTCTGGTGTAGAGGTGGTCGAAGATGCGCCACGCTCCGGAAGGCCTGTCGTCGAAAATTGCAATAAAATCGCTGAATTGGTTGAAAGAGACCGGCATAGTAGTAGCCGTAGCATCGGTCAAGAGCTGGGCATGAGTCATCAAACCGTTATAAGCCATTTCAATAAATTCAATAAATCATTCAATAAAAATACCGCAAGACTTTTTTGACAACCTATTATATATATTTTTTTTAAATCCAAGTAGGCCCCAACAAAAAAAAGTAGTTCACTGGTCATGGTGAAAGCGGCTGTTCATGTTTATGATTATTATTCAGTACTTCCATCGTCCCTACCAAATACAATTAATGTCATAAAAAAAATATGAAAAATATGTCGAACTTCAACAAAAAGTCACGGAAATCTTTTTTTTTTTTTTGTTAAACATCGTTTAAAAAAAATATGAAAATATTTTCGAAAATAAACCATTCTGGTAGGGACGATAACTATAAATGAGTAGAAGAACATGTGTAAATTTTAAAGCAATCCGTTGAATACTTTTTTTAGGACCATGACAGTTTCAAAAAATGGTGATTCGAGAAAAATGCGTTTAGAAACGTAGCAGCTGCAGACTTGTCATGGCGCCTGGTAGAGCTGTAACTTATCATATACTATGAATTTCGGTCTGAATTTTTCACAGTATGTTTTCAATAGATTTTACTGTCAAAATATAAAAACAAATCGATTTTTCGAAGTGATTACATGAAAATACCTTAATAAATTCTCTGAGCTGTTCGCTTTCAGGCACCGCAGATTGGACACGAAATTCAACAGTTCAACAGTGTTCGTAACAGTTATTTTTAACCGCAAAGTATTTAGTTCGATAATCTTTTTTTTTTTTTAACAGGAAATGTAATTAATGAATGTTTTGTGTGTAAAAAAAAATAAGTCGTAAAACATATTAGGGGTATTTTCTTGCTCTTGCAAAACCATTGCCCGGTACACGAATTGTAGAATTTTCCACTTGGTCCAACGGCACAACAACGAACACACCCAGAAAATTATTTTCAATGGCTGTAAAATATGTGAGGTCAAAACCCATGCTTATTTTCATGCAATGACACGTAAAAATATAATTGCAACTCTGTTTTTTGCTGTCATTTTACATAAAAATATATTACGCCCTTAAAGTGTTGAGGTAGGTAAGTTTAAAATAGATTTTATAATTTATATTTAAATTATAATGATTTGTTAAAACATTTTGTTAAGAAAGAACGCGGAAGTGCGCCAATTTACAATAGTTATTGACAATGAATTGACTGAATCAGCTGTTCATATATTAATGGCGTGTATATAATAAATTCTGATTAATTAGGTCATTTCAAGATACAAATACTTTATTTTAAAAGCTTTGTATTGTGAGAGTTCAATTTTGCGTCTAATCTTCTTTATTGAATGTTCTTCTTTTTCTAATTAAAATTTTTTTATTGTATATATGTTCACATTCTTAATTGAGTTCATTACGGGCCGTCTCGACAGGATAAAATCTATGTCTTACTAACTGTTTTTCCGTGCCTATTGCCTGTGGAGACTCCATATTGCTTATTTCTTACAATATATGGCAAGCTAATTAGTTTACCATATATTGTAAGCAATAAGCTGTCACTTCAGCAGTTTGACAGCGCAGTTTTCATTTCTATGAAAATTTCGAAGAGGCAACATATCCCATTTACACATATGCCGACGGCATTTTCATTTCGGTAATATGAAATTTAGAAGAGCGAATATTAAGACGATTGTGTTGTGTTATATTATAAAAATAAAATAAAGTACATTTTCAAAATAACATTTTTCAAAAAAATTAATATTTAGTTTAATATTGTTAATTTACAGAATAATTATGTAAATTGGGTAAGGAATGAGCAAAGTCTTAAATTTAATAATTTTATACAAGCATAAATCAAAATATCATTTCTCATTTTAAATTTATTATTTTAATTGGTATTTAAAATTTATGCCACAATTATTATATAGTAGTCCAAAAATATGAATTCTTATTTTCCCAGAAATACATTTGTAAAATAGGGATCTTTATCCTTTTCTTATTATCTTATTTTTCCCAGAAATACATTTGTAAAAAAGGATCTTTATCCTTTGTTATTATTGTATTTTTCCCAGAAATACATTTGTAAACAAAAGGATCGTAACCCCTTTTTATTTTCCTCATAAAAGATCTACGCTGCGCCTTTGCGCAAATGATTATGTTATGATAACAAATGCCCACATACAGATTTGGCAATGGTAATAGCAATAGATTTGACAGTTAGTAAGACATAGATTTTATCCTGTCGAAACGGCCCGTTGATATCAGTTTATTTACGGGTTAAGATATCCTACATTCTACTTTACGCCGCAGTTACACATTCAAGAACTTACTCCCAAGTTGATTAAAACAACAAATCATGGAAATTGACTTAAATTGACAGCTGGCTGCACGCAATTTAATAACCAATAGTGGTTGCTTGAATCCATCGCCATGGAAGCCGATTAAAATTCCTAAATAAAATTGTACGAAATTAATAAGTTATGGATTGATACTTATATTTAAATATTAACCTATGAATATAACGAAATTTTATTATTCCCGACATTTGCATGTCCTTTGTTTGAAAAATTATTAGGTCAGCTGCTTTAGCTTGATTATCAGCTTGCCCCACAACTTGTATCGAAAAATTTATATTAAGATGTTTCGAGTTTAAAAAGTAAAAGTGTTATACGAAAAAACTGTGATGGTATGGTTTGCTGTGAAGTAATTTTTGCTCAAACCTCGCAAGAAAAAAACACTTACCACATGGGTTGAGAAGCACTTTACTGTAGACCAGCTGTTTTATAAAAACACACCAGACAAAATAAACAAATGGAGAACTAAGAAAAGTAAGTGATTTGGCAAACTTTTTAAATTTGGTGCATATAAAATAATTATATTAATTTTAAGGATTTCAAAATGTGAAAGAACAATTTAGGAGCAGCTGCAGCATTACAGCATATTATTTAAACATTAATTTATTTATATTCGTACATGTATTAAATAATACAAGCATACATATTTACCAATAAAATATCTTCCAAATTTGTTAAACATAAATATGTAGATTTCTTTTTATTCTGATTCAGAAGGAAGTAGAATGTACAAAGACCGTAAGGTACATACAGCGAACGTACATCATAGATAAGGTTCATGAGTTAGATATCGTAAATTTGCGAAGGGGTACTCGGTAGAGATGGGGGGTTTCACGGCATACAAATTATAAGCGTGTTTCATGAGAAGACTCGAAAATAGCAGAAGTGAGCATTTTCAGTGCTAAATGAGAAATATAAGGAAAACCCCAATGTTACGGAATGTACGCTTACAGATTCACTTAAATGCTATGCGCAAATGACATATAATTTATAGATAATCCGTATATATTTGGTACCAAAGCATATACTTACTTATATAAATATATACATACATGTGTGTTAAAATTGGCAAATTTCATGATGATTCTATGTAAATAAAAATGAATCGCCAAACTGTATGTACGCTCATAACTTTCATACGACTGAACCAAATTTGATAATTCTTTTTATAAAATGTTCGTTGAGGTTCAAGGATGGTTTTTACGGAGAGAAAAATTCGAATAATTGCCGGAAAACCCCTAAAAACAGCCCTTTTCTTTTTCTCATACAAACGAATGAATGTATGTTCGTTAGAAATACTAAGAGAACGGCTGAACTAATATTGATGAAATTTTCAGAGGTTGTTCGTTGTGGATCAAGGGAGGTTTAGAAATAAAAATATTTTATACTTTTCATGAAAAGTCGGAAAATTGGATATTTCAAAAAGTAACTTTTTTCAATGCAATTTTTGTTCAATTTTTGTTTGTGTTGTTTTTCATTATTTTGATTTCTAAATTATTTGAATAGTTCAATTGCTTGCTTTTTTATTCCGGCTATTCAAAAGAAAAGCAATAAAGTGCTTTGTAGGATGTTTACTTTTGCAATTAATGACCGTTACCCGACTGTTGTGAGTCTCGCAGTTAATTTGGAGAATGGCCAAAGAGTGTATTTCAACCCGGAGAATCCAATATACAGTGGAAACATCGCCAGCAACAAAATTAACATCGACGAGTTTTTTCTCAACTTTCGTCAGTGATCCGTTTGTGAGATCATGGCTCTATTCGGAAATACCTTGATATAATGCATGGAATGCATCGTCGAAGAAATAGTAACCAGTAGATTGACATCCAGGTGTCTTATCAGTTTATGCATTAGGATGAATTTACACAATCCACCCGAAAAACGTTCATTCTTTCTACCTTCGGTTGCTATTGATTAATATACGCGGTTCAACTTTATTTGAGTCATTGCTTACTGTGAATGGTTCGATGTGTGAAAGTTTTGGAAGAGTAAGCCAGCAATTACAATTGCTGAAACACGTTAATCACTGGAATGAAAATGAAGTTCACATACTTTTCAATATAAACATCGACATTGCCAAAGATATTTTACATCGTCTTCGCTAAAAATTGGAAATGGTACAATTTCGGTTGATACTTCCGATGGTTCGATATCAATTCCATCTTCCCTTTATCAATTCACGAAGGATGAACTCATCACAAATGTTTGGACATTGGCCAAATTATAGTAACTACGATTCCTTAGGTGCACGCGCAATATTAGCTGCCAAAAATACCGATGTTGTTGACTTAAACTGGAAGATTCAAAGTACGAGGTCTCTTCGGTATGTCCCTGGCGGGTATAAGCCTCAATTGGAGGCCTACAAAGGCGTTGCTTGTTTTAGCAACATTACCCGTCAGGAAATATAGCGAGGCCTGGTTTGCGCACTTGATGACCCTGCAGCCCTTGAGGGTCTCAGAAGAGTCAAACTCCGGGTGAGGACCCGCAGGATTGTCGAGTACAAATCTTAGCATCATACTCTACAATCTGACGTCGATCTCCACCCATCTTTCCTGTACAGTGCTGGGAGAGGAGGAGTTTCTATCTATGATGGCCACTTGCAGGCTATCCCTGGCTACATCGCAGAAATGCCTTGCCGTTGTTGCGCTGCTGTATTCACCTTCACTCCGCCTCGGTTTTTTGGGCAGAGTTTCTGGTATTTCTGTGACAGAAAGATTCCTTTTTTGTGAAGTGCTCTCCTGTTTGTTCTTTTCTAGAGGTTCTGATTTCTTCCTTTTCAGGTAGCTTTCATACTCCTCTACTATTGATTTGAGGCGCTTTGTTTCTGCTTCATCAACTGGGGTACCGGCTGCTTGGTCTTTGGCTATCTTCCCTAGTATGAAGACTGCCCTCTGGTACCGGTTTTTCCTCAGCTGATTCTGGGATTTCTTGCGCTTCTTTTTGTTTTCTCCTTTAGCGGCCAGTGCACTTTGGCTTGTGCTCATGGCAGCTTTGGGCGCTTCCTCCCTTAAATCTGCTGTTTTCACCGCTGTATCTACCGGTATACTTTGGTTGGTATGTCCGGCAGTACTCTTACTTGTCTCCTGGCTGGAGGCAAGTAGTTCGTCTTCTTCGGGTTCCGTAATGGGATTCTTATAGTTCATGTTCTTAATCGTCGCTGTTGTCGTCGGTTCGGTTGTTGTAGTTGTTGTTGTTCTGTTATTGTTTTCGCTCATTTTTGGTCCCACGAGTAAAACCGGAAAGGGTTGGTCACTCGTCCGCAGAGCCGGTATGCGGGGAGAAGGCTTTTATACCTCCGACCTCGCCCGGGCATCGGAGGGGACCGTTCGCGATCAGCTATTTATTACCCTCCGCTGACCATTCAGCCATCGGCACGGGTACCTCGACACCTTGGCTTAGGGTGGTGTTGGTTCGGGTATCCTCATACTTCCACAATAGGAGATGGGCGTAAAACCTAGGGTTTATTCATCCATATCACTATTGTGGGAATTATATTATGTTCGTAAGATTAGAGTGCGTTTAAAGTATAAGTTAAGGTATATATTCACTTAATATTATATATTACTAACTACTCACACGATTTCACAGGCCAAAAATAAAAGAATAAAACTTTGAAATTTACCACTGTTTGTATCAAAGCTATTTCTAAAAAAAAAAACCAACAAAACTAACGGTAAATACATTTTTGTTATATTCTATTCGTATAACAGAAACACGTTGACTGTGCAGTGAAAATAGCTTTAAAAATATCTCTTATAATAAATTATAATAAATAGCAGTATAAAATCGTGTTTAATCCACTATAAAAGTGTTTTTTTTTTTAATAATATGCTGTTTTATTATTTTAAAACAATTGTTTTATAAGTGATTTAAGGTATACAAGAAGTTATGATCCCTGTCTCCCCCTCAAATGAATCAAGTTTGTTTATATTAGTTAATGTTTTCTTAGTCTATGCTCTTGATTTGAGCTACTACCTTTTGCAACTCTCTTTGTTATTCATGTTATTCTACCAGGCATGCGATTTTTTGTGTGTTATTTTTTAAAATTACACAAGTCTACAAATAAAAAGCGAAAAAATGAATCTGTCTTGGCTATGCGTGCATCGTTATCTTTGAAGGTTCCTAAGTTTGAATTAGAAGATAAAAAAAAACATCACGTACAGTTTTCCAGTTACATCAAAAAAAAGTCTCTTTGAAGAAATATTTGAAAAATGCCCTGTTGACTAATATACTGATAAAATTTAAAAATAAAAAAAGTTTTTACTTTATGTAAGACGTTTATTTTATCGTGTAATAATTACATATAACTATTGAACCTGTTTTGTAGATTTCCTTTTTGCAAATGGCGATTTTTTCTTGTATTTTCTATTACTTTCTCTCATTAGGAACCAACAATAATCCCCCATCATTGCAGGATCCCAGCGGCCTTGATATCTCTGTTCCATTGTTAAAATATCTTGGTGGAACCTCTCTCCCTGTTCATCACTGACGGAACCCAAATTTTGTGGAAAAAAACTCAAATGTGAATGTAAAAAATTAATTTTTAGTGACATTCTGCAACCCATTCTTTGGTAGTTTTCCAGCAACTCGATTAGTTCCTCATACGTGTTAGACTTTTTGTTTCCTAAAACATCCGTGACAGTGCTTCTAAATGATATCCAGGCTTTACGTTGACCGGGGTTTAGTTTCTCTTCAAACTGCTTGTCCTTCAGAATTTTCCGGATTTGGGGTCCAATGAAAATTCCTTCTTTTAGCTAGGCGTCTCTTAACTTCTTGAAAACTTCTTTGAGGTATTTGAAAGCTTCGCTATTCTTATCTAAAGCTTTAACAAAGTTTTTCATAAATCCGACTTTTATGTGTAAAGGGGGCAGCAAAACCTTACGAGGGTCAGCTAGAGGTATATTCTTGATGTTAGCTTCACCCGGCACGAAATCACCTCTTTGCGGCCAATCTTTTATTTTGTAATGTTTTTCTGTTGCTCTACTGTCTCAAAGGCACAAAAAACAGCAGTATTTAGTAAATCCCCCTTGAAGCCCAAGAAGTAGTCCTATGACTTTAAGATCACCACATATCTACCACTTGTATGTGTTGTAGTTTGTGCAATTCAAATCAATGACATACTTTCATAAGTTTCCTTCATATCAACAGCGTGGGAAAGTGGAATTGATGATTTAGTGTTGCCATTATGTAGCAAAACGGCTTTTAAACTTTTCTTAGATGAGTCTATGAATAAACGCCACTCTTCTGGATTATGTTGATAGCCTAACTTCTCCATAATACTTGCAGGATCAGTACAAAAGCAAATTTTATCTCGTAATGTAAAGAAAGAGACAAACTCTTCATTACGGTATCTAAACGCGGTGACCTTTGTACCTTTGGCCAGTAAATTCCACTGCTGTAACCTTGACGCTAAAAGTTCTGCATGTTGTTTAGATAAGTTAAGGTCACGCACTAAATCATTAAGTTCAGGCTGCTCGATCAAATGTGTTTTTTTCTTTTCTTCTTCATCTTCGGAAATCTGATACACAGGAGACTCTTTGCTTCTTTTACGGGATATAATATTCTCTTCTATAGCATCATCAACAGCACAACGTCCAAGTTCTGTATCTAAGTCCTGTGGCAATGGTGAAACGGGAATTGGTGAATTTTCGCCATGAGGAACGGGTCGTTTAGCTGAAGATATGTCGGGATATTGAATTTTGTGCTGATTTTTTTTTGAAAATCCACATACGTTTGTCATACAAAAATAGCAATCGGTAGCATGGTTTGTCGGCTCACACCAGATCATCGGAATAGCAAAGGGCATTGATGATCTATTTCCACTAAGCCAGTGGCTTAAGTTTGACATACAAGTCTGGCAACAAATATGAGGAGTCCAATTCCGATCTTGATTCACTATAGGAAAACCAAAATACTTGAGATATGCTAATTCAGTCACTTTAGTTATTAATCTGGCATGCGATTTAGGTGTATACAAGCCACAAACATAACAAAATGAATCAGTCGATGTATTACAACCACGTTTTCGTACTTTAGACATTTTAATCAAAAAATCTCACTTTCCACGGCTATCGCAATAAATATACAACTACCTTCAAGTTTTAAATTGATGAACAAGAAAGAATACAGATAAGACATACGAGAAATGTCATAAATACTCTCGACTAACAAATAACTCAAAGTATATATGTATTTGGCGCAAGTAGAACAAAAAATTTACTTAATACTACGTAAAAAAAATAGTTTGAAATTCTTAAAAATCTGAATTGATTATTAGTACACCTAATTTAATATAAAAACACCAATAGCCAATCAGTTGCATATTGCCTGTAGACTAGTGTTATTTGTATTTACTTGTACGTATATGTATATTCGTGCATATTTTTTTTTTTAGGTTTTTTTTCATTATACATATACATTAGAGTGGGTCAATTTTTTTCTTGACTAAGCGGTTATCAAAATCGTAAACTACGATGAATTCTAAGAAAATTTGCCCAAGAAACCATGGGTCTAAAATGAAAATCGAGCCTCCGGTTTTTAGCGAGAAAATTTCGTATATTGCATTTTGTAAAAAAAAATCCAATTCCTATTCCACTGTCGATTGTTTGCTTGTTTTGTAGCTATCGAAGCTAATTTGCTCAAATTTGGTATGTGATGTTGTATTTAAGCAGAAAATTCGACAGTACAGAAATTTTTTATAGGGGGCGTGGCACTGCCCACTTATGAGTTCATATGCATATCTCTGGAACCACCCCACCGATTTCGTTCAAATTTGGTATACATATTACACAATGCCTACTTAAGAGATATCTGGAAAATGATCGAAATCGGATAATAACCACGCCCACCTACCATATAACGGTAATTTTTTAAAACACTAAAGATCGGAAATTTTAATAACTGTTGAGGGGAAACATCTTGAGTTTGGTATTCGGTGTTGTATTGCAGCCAGAAATTCGACAATATGAAAATTTTGGCATGTCACCGCCCACTTTTAAGTGCATATGTAAATCTCTGGAACTTCTTTATCGATTTCGACTAAATTTGGTACACATTTTAGATTGTACCTAGTTAGGTGAGATTATGAAAATGATTAAAATTGGGCAAAAACTACGGCCACCTCCCATATAACGGTATTTTTCTGTACGGTCACTGCTTTATGTTTTCGACTCTAGTAGTTTTTACTGTTTTCCTTTTCATTTATTAAAAAAAAATCAAATCATTCCAATTTCTGTTACACTGTCGATTGTTTCTTTGATTTGCACTTGTTTTTTTTTTTAATTTATTTGTTTGCTATGATTTTATCAACTTCTCAGAGAAAGCAAAGCAACGCTGATGAATTACTAATAAAACAATTGTTTCCGAAACCATCGTTTTAAATTCTTTTGACACAATATTACAATTAGAAGTTTTTACTCAAGAAAGAAGTGTGTGCCTCTGATTTTCGCGATTCTAACATTTTAAAGCAAAACTTAAGCGTCTTTTAATTATGGAGTCATCTCCTATATCAATTAGTTCTTGTGCTAAAGATATTACATTATCAAATCTCTCGGAATCATATTTGAAGCATATGTCAGATCCAAATTTTAGTGCTTTTGGTTTGCCAAGTGATTTACACGAACTAAACTTACCAACTTGCCGCGATGTTTTAAAATATTTTTTTTTTTTGAGTGGTCGGTCTAAAAATAGAAATAAAATGTTTTCGTACGCATCTTTTACTCCACAAGTGGCGGATAAATTGATTGAAATTTGGAGCAAATTGAATATTGGCATAATGACGAAGAAAACCGTAATAAACAAGCTGAAAATCTTGCTGAATAAATATTTTAAAGAAACAAAAGGCACGTCTACATCTAAAAAATACACCGCATTTATCAAGACTATGAACAACTTATTCTATATTGGAAAATGCAAGTGCGATTTACAAAGAAATTGTTGCTCATGTGGTTTGATGCCTGATCATTTACACGAATTTTTGACTGATCAGCATACCGCGGGGAAACTGACAATTCCAGCAGTCCTGGCGGATGTTGTTGATTTGGATTTGGCTCCAACAGCTACTGAATATTCATCTTACCGGCCTGACTCATCAGATATGGACGTTGATGAAGATCTTGTGTTCAAAACACCGAATGCAGAAAGGCCAATTGTTATTAAGCGCGGCCCGTATACGAAAAGACTTGATACCCCCAATTATGCTATGATGTGCGACAGATTTGGTGTGTCAGACAGAGTTGCTGCGTGTTTGGCTACGGCACTTTTTAAAGATATAGATTTCAAAGACGACAATGGGGAACTTATTATTGTGGACAAATGTAAAGTAGCGCGAGAAAAGAAAAAAATCAGGGATTCTGTGCTTCAAAAACAATGCAGAGATTCCAGCGTGCTGGCATTCTCATTTGATGGCAGAAAAGATGAATCATTGACAATGGAGAAGGTTAATCATAAGCTTCACCCAAAAGTGGTTAAAGAATCTCACATCGTGGTTGTGCGAGAACCTAAAACCGAACTCTTGGGTCATTTAACACTCAATGCTGAGGACGCTGGTACAAAACAAAAGCTGCTATATGACTTCTTTGTTAAAAAGAACTTAGCTCTTTTCGATCTGGTTGGTATTTGCTGCGACGGTGAAGTCAGCAATACTGGCACGGAAAACGGCATACTACGACGGTTTGAAGTACTGTTAGACAGACCATTGCACTGGTTTGTTTGCTTGTTACATTTTAATGAGTTACCTTTTCGCCACTTATTTTGCGCGCTAGAAAAATCAACTACAAGTGGACCGCGAACTGACAGTGGAGCTCTGACAAAATTAATGGAAACCTGTGAACAGATTCAGGTAAGCAATGAATTAGTACTTTAATAAAGATCTCTATTTTTGGTTCTAAATAAGTAACTTGTTCTTTTTGTAGGTTGTACCCGACTTTCAGCGTATTTTGCTGGGGAATATGCCTCCTTCGTTGTCGTCAGAACAGGAAAAAACTCTTTCAATGGACGTTAAGTACTTGTATCGGATAGCCAACGCGATTCATAACGGTTCCTGTCCAGAAGATTTAGGCAACGTGAAACCTGGACCCATCGTTCACTCTCGTTGGTTAACCAAAGCTAGTAGACTTCTGCGATTGTACGTCACAACAAATTCACCATCCGAAAATTTAAGAATTTTAGCAACGTTTGTCATGAAAGTTTACGTACCTATGTACTTTAATGTTAAGTATTTCAACTCGGTAATATGTGGCAGTTCACTCTTATGTAAATATATTTGTTCAACGCAATATTTACCACAAAATCTGCGCGAAATTGTAAATAATGTTGTTCAAAATAACTCATATTTTGCACATTCAGAAAATGTTCTACTAACAATGCTTTTTGATGCCAGAAAGGAAGTGCGCCAAAGGGCTTTAAAAAAAATTTTGTACTATCGTGAAAAACATATTCAAGGAACCGAGCGCTTTGTGCAACTGCTGACTAGCGTTTCACGTCGAACTATAGAAAAAAATCGCGATGGTGTTATGGCAGTCATGGTTGCAAGTCGAAACGCAACATCTAGGATGGACAGCAAACAAGACCTTAAAACTAATTAATTCTGAACTTTAGAAGTATATTATATATTTTTTGGCCCTTAACAGTTAAGTTTTTGCTTTATATATAGATATAAAATGATATTGTTAACTGCAATACGATTTCGCGGAAGATGAAAGCTATTAAAGTTTGAATTTTATTTATTATTATTTTAATTTTTATGGGTAGATAGGTAACATATACACACCGACCACAGCGGCCAACGACCATACCACGCTGAATACATCGGTTCTCGTCCGATCACCGAAGCTTATTAAAACCCGATCTAAATACTATTATTTTATAAATATCTAATTTATTTTTAAGGGTCACAACGTTTTATTTCTTAAAATTACAAAACCCATGAGCTTTTACATTTCTTGTGTATTGATGATTTAATGGCCAATTTCATAAAAAACTTTTTTAACATTAATCTAAACATCAAAATTAGACCGTTATCTATACAGCTTCTAAAGCTGTTGGAATTTCATTTCGAACAAATCCAGACATAACCACTACTGTTAGTTTTCTTAAAAGATTCAATAACATTTTTGAATGTTTTAAATTTGTGTAGAGCACTTTCTCAAAATTGCAAGTATATAGAGATCTTAAGATCAACTTGATATGCATCACAAAAAGAAAAAAATGATCGAAATCGGATAATAACCACGCCCACCTACCATATAACGGTAATTTTTGAAAACACTAAAGATCGGAAATTTTAATAACTGTTGAGGGGAAACATCTTGAGTTTGGTATTCGGTGTTGTATTGCAGCCAGAAATTCGACAATATGAAAATTTTGGCATGTCACCGCCCACTTTTAAGTGCATATGTAAATCTCTGGAACTTCTTTATCGATTTCGACTAAATTTGGTACACATTTTAGATTGTACCTAGTTAGGTGAGATTATGAAAATGATTAAAATTGGGCAAAAACTACGGCCACCTCCCATATAACGGTATTTTTCTGTACGGTCACTGCTTTATGTTTTCGACTCTAGTAGTTTTTACTGTTTTCCTTTTCATTTATTAAAAAAAAATCAAATCATTCCAATTTCTGTTACACTGTCGATTGTTTCTTTGATTTGCACTTGTTTTTTTTTTAATTTATTTGTTTGCTATGATTTTATCAACTTCTCAGAGAAAGCAAAGCAACGCTGATGAATTACTAATAAAACAATTGTTTCCGAAACCATCGTTTTAAATTCTTTTGACACAATATTACAATTAGAAGTTTTTACTCAAGAAAGAAGTGTGTGCCTCTGATTTTCGCGATTCTAACATTTTAAAGCAAAACTTAAGCGTCTTTTAATTATGGAGTCATCTCCTATATCAATTAGTTCTTGTGCTAAAGATATTACATTATCAAATCTCTCGGAATCATATTTGAAGCATATGTCAGATCCAAATTTTAGTGCTTTTGGTTTGCCAAGTGATTTACACGAACTAAACTTACCAACTTGCCGCGATGTTTTAAAATATTTTTTTTTTTTGAGTGGTCGGTCTAAAAATAGAAATAAAATGTTTTCGTACGCATCTTTTACTCCACAAGTGGCGGATAAATTGATTGAAATTTGGAGCAAATTGAATATTGGCATAATGACGAAGAAAACCGTAATAAACAAGCTGAAAATCTTGCTGAATAAATATTTTAAAGAAACAAAAGGCACGTCTACATCTAAAAAATACACCGCATTTATCAAGACTATGAACAACTTATTCTATATTGGAAAATGCAAGTGCGATTTACAAAGAAATTGTTGCTCATGTGGTTTGATGCCTGATCATTTACACGAATTTTTGACTGATCAGCATACCGCGGGGAAACTGACAATTCCAGCAGTCCTGGCGGATGTTGTTGATTTGGATTTGGCTCCAACAGCTACTGAATATTCATCTTACCGGCCTGACTCATCAGATATGGACGTTGATGAAGATCTTGTGTTCAAAACACCGAATGCAGAAAGGCCAATTGTTATTAAGCGCGGCCCGTATACGAAAAGACTTGATACCCCCAATTATGCTATGATGTGCGACAGATTTGGTGTGTCAGACAGAGTTGCTGCGTGTTTGGCTACGGCACTTTTTAAAGATATAGATTTCAAAGACGACAATGGGGAACTTATTATTGTGGACAAATGTAAAGTAGCGCGAGAAAAGAAAAAATCAGGGATTCTGTGCTTCAAAAACAATGCAGAGATTACAGCGTGCTGGCATTCTCATTTGATGGCAGAAAAGATGAATCATTGACAATGGAGAAGGTTAATCATAAGCTTCACCCAAAAGTGGTTAAAGAATCTCACATCGTGGTTGTGCGAGAACCTAAAACCGAACTCTTGGGTCATTTAACACTCAATGCTGAGGACGCTGGTACAAAACAAAAGCTGCTATATGACTTCTTTGTTAAAAAGAACTTAGCTCTTTTCGATCTGGTTGGTATTTGCTGCGACGGTGAAGTCAGCAATACTGGCACGGAAAACGGCATACTACGACGGTTTGAAGTACTGTTAGACAGACCATTGCACTGGTTTGTTTGCTTGTTACATTTTAATGAGTTACCTTTTCGCCACTTATTTTGCGCGCTAGAAAAATCAACTACAAGTGGACCGCGAACTGACAGTGGAGCTCTGACAAAATTAATGGAAACCTGTGAACAGATTCAGGTAAGCAATGAATTAGTACTTTAATAAAGATCTCTATTTTTGGTTCTAAATAAGTAACTTGTTCTTTTTGTAGGTTGTACCCGACTTTCAGCGTATTTTGCTGGGGAATATGCCTCCTTCGTTGTCGTCAGAACAGGAAAAAACTCTTTCAATGGACGTTAAGTACTTGTATCGGATAGCCAACGCGATTCATAACGGTTCCTGTCCAGAAGATTTAGGCAACGTGAAACCTGGACCCATCGTTCACTCTCGTTGGTTAACCAAAGCTAGTAGACTTCTGCGATTGTACGTCACAACAAATTCACCATCCGAAAATTTAAGAATTTTAGCAACGTTTGTCATGAAAGTTTACGTACCTATGTACTTTAATGTTAAGTATTTCAACTCGGTAATATGTGGCAGTTCACTCTTATGTAAATATATTTGTTCAACGCAATATTTACCACAAAATCTGCGCGAAATTGTAAATAATGTTGTTCAAAATAACTCATATTTTGCACATTCAGAAAATGTTCTACTAACAATGCTTTTTGATGCCAGAAAGGAAGTGCGCCAAAGGGCTTTAAAAAAAATTTTGTACTATCGTGAAAAACATATTCAAGGAACCGAGCGCTTTGTGCAACTGCTGACTAGCGTTTCACGTCGAACTATAGAAAAAAATCGCGATGGTGTTATGGCAGTCATGGTTGCAAGTCGAAACGCAACATCTAGGATGGACAGCAAACAAGACCTTAAAACTAATTAATTCTGAACTTTAGAAGTATATTATATATTTTTTGGCCCTTAACAGTTAAGTTTTTGCTTTATATATAGATATAAAATGATATTGTTAACTGCAATACGATTTCGCGGAAGATGAAAGCTATTAAAGTTTGAATTTTATTTATTATTATTTTAATTTTTATGGGTAGATAGGTAACATATACACACCGACCACAGCGGCCAACGACCATACCACGCTGAATACATCGGTTCTCGTCCGATCACCGAAGCTTATTAAAACCCGATCTAAATACTATTATTTTATAAATATCTAATTTATTTTTAAGGGTCACAACGTTTTATTTCTTAAAATTACAAAACCCATGAGCTTTTACATTTCTTGTGTATTGATGATTTAATGGCCAATTTCATAAAAAACTTTTTTAACATTAATCTAAACATCAAAATTAGACCGTTATCTATACAGCTTCTAAAGCTGTTGGAATTTCATTTCGAACAAATCCAGACATAACCACTACTGTTAGTTTTCTTAAAAGATTCAATAACATTTTTGAATGTTTTAAATTTGTGTAGAGCACTTTCTCAAAATTGCAAGTATATAGAGATCTTAAGATCAACTTGATATGCATCACAAAAAGAACGCTGCTGAGAAGGTGTAGCAGCACCTGTACGGTCACAGCTTGATGTTTTCGGCTCCAGTAGTTGTTACTATTTTCTATTTCATTTATTGAAAAAAAAAAAACAAAATGAAAAGTTTCTCGTTAAAAACCGGAGGCTCCGTTTTGATTTTAGAGCCATGGTTTCTTGGGCAAATTTTCTTAGAATTCATCGTAGTTTACGATTTTGATAACCGCTTGGTCCATTTTTTTTGCTCCATACAAATTGACCCACTCTAATATACATACTATATATAGATATTTGAACTTTGGTTTTCATTTTATCACTTTTATCAAATGTTTGTTTTATACGTACTTTTATTTAGGCACATCGTATTGGTGTAAACTTTCACGCCTATATATAATATTATATTTTTGAATTTTGGTGTTTAGAAAATTTGTGAAGTAATAGCACTTATCACCGAAGCAAATTTTTATAAAGCATCATTATCTACTTATTAGAAGCTTCCTTAACAAAAAACTTGATATTAACTTTTAACCCTGCTATGATAACATTTTAAAGGACAGAACAGTTATCCTGAGCAAATAAAGGTTGTCAGAATCTGATGCTGAAGTTGGAGTAAAAAAATTATTGCAACATATTGCGTCACAAGTGAGTCGGAAACGAGGGAGGGAGATTTTAAAAAGCTTTGGCAAAAGTGTCTCTTTTATATAGGCAGTGGAATTATTTTTTGCCGCTGATTCCATACAAGACCGCCCACTGTGCACTGTTTAATGTGACAATTGGCACTTGCTTTTTCATTGGGACCTTTTCCAAATATTGTCTTATAAATGGCACATATACACACCATTGCTTGTTTGCGAGAGGAACTCATTGTAATGCGGTAAGTTATGATGATCCTTTTACAGTATTTCTTAATCTTTGTTATATACCTAATCAAGTCAAATGGTGCAGGACTTGTTTTTTATTATGAATCTCCTACGGTTCATCGAAGTTAGTCCCTGGAATTTTCTGCATTCAAAAATTTGATGTCATCGAGGTATCTGAAATGTGGATGCAAATATCCTACTCCTGCTAAATGCTGTAACTGCGGCGATTCTCATCCTGCAAACTACCGTGGTTGTGTCGTTGTAAAATAACAGTAATAACTTAAGAGATAAAAATAATAATAATTCGGTTGAGGAGAATGCTCTGACGAAAAAACCCATTGTGAACACAGGTGAAGCAAAATCCCTTCCTTCCGTCTTTAAAGTTTCATTTGCGCAAATGGCTAAACAAGGTTTTCGATCAGTAGGTACCGGGGTCTAAATATTCGGTACCTAGGGTCTTGAACAGGTTTTATTGGATTTAAGCAATTGTTGGTTTTAAGTTGGCACACACCAAAGAAATTATTCGCGCAAAGTTGTATCCCGCAATATTAATTGCTTCTTGATTTGTGTACTTGAAACTGAACGAAATTTAAAATTGTGCTATATGGAAAGTAGACGTGGTTGTTGTCTGATTTCGTCCATTTGCAGAATGTGCCATAAGAATGCAAAGAGAATGCCATATACTAAATTTTGTCGACATCGGTGAATGGGGTACGGAGATATGAGATTTAACCAAAAAGTGGGCGGTGTTACGCCCATCTTCCAATTTTCACATTGCCTTCCATAAAGCTCTCTCATACCATCGTGGTAAAATTTAATGTCTCTGGCGTATTTAGTTATTGATTTATCGCGCTTTTAGTAGTTTTTAGCACTACTGTTATATGTGGAGTTATCCTCCGCTTTCACCCATTTTCACATTTTCGGTAGCAGTTTTTATAAGATTTGTACTCAGCAAATTTGGTTGTTGTAGCTGTAGTAGTTTCGGAGATATGTACGTTAAAGTTAATAAAGGGCAGTGGTCCGATTGCGCCCATTTACGAACTCGCCCTTCGAGATATCTCAATTATCAAGATCCGATTAAGATGGAAAAAATTCAAGCTAGGCCTCCTATGCATAATAGGGTGATTCAAAAAAATTTTTTTTTTTGTCGTTTGCTACTCGGAAAAAAGGTTCCTAGACACCTCTAAAAAAGCCTCTCCAAGCATAAGCTCTTAATTGTAACGGGAATGTTCTCCTTCTTAAAGCTTTCTATTTTTTCTTATTATCAGATAGAAAAATTTATGCCTCGCTTCCAACTATTTGAAAAAATATCTTGTTCCTTTGATTTTGTAGGAAATTGAATGCTCTGCAAAAAAGATCTCCACGATTTTTTCGTAAACCCAAGCGTTCAAAAGATATTAACAGATAAATTTTGATTATTTTTGGGAAAATTTTTTATTTCTTATGAATTTATAACTCAATGACAAAAAATTCTTATGAATGATGAAACTCATAGGTTTTTGGAGAGGCTTTCATAGAGGTGTCTAGGAATCTATTTTTCAGACTACAAAACGAAGTCTTTTCGTCAGAGCATTCTCCTCAATTGAATTATTATTATTTTTATCTCTTAAGTTATTGCTGTTATTTTACAACGACACAACCACGGTAGTTTGCAGGATGAGAATCGCCGCAGTTACAGCATTTAGCAGGAGTAGGATATTTGCATACACATTTCAGATACCTCGATGGCATCAAATTTTTGAATGCAGAAAATTCCAGGGATTAACTTCGATGAACCGTAGGAGATTCATAATAAAAAACAAGTCCTGCACCATTTGACTTGATTAGGTATATAACAAAGATTAAGAAATACTGTAAAAGGATCATCATAACTTACCGCATTACAATGAGTTCCTCTCGCAAACAAGCAATGGTGTGTATATGTGCCATTTATAAGACAATATTTGGAAAAGGTCCCAATGAAAAAGCAAGTGCCAATTGTCACATTAAACAGTGCACAGTGGGCGGTCTTGTATGGAATCAGCGGCAAAAAATAATTCCACTGCCTATATAAAAGAGACACTTTTGCCAAAGCTTTTTAAAATCTCCCTCCCTCGTTTCCGACTCACTTGTGACGCAATATGTTGCAATAATTTTTTTACTCCAACTTCAGCATCAGATTCTGAGACCTTTATTTGCTCAGGATAACTGTTCTGTCCTTTAAAATGTTATCATAGCAGGGTAAAAAGTTAATATCAAGGTTTTTGTTAAGGAAGCTTCTAATAAGTAGATAATGATGCTTTATAAAAATTTGCTTCGGTGATAAGTGCTATTACTTCACAAATTTTCTAAACACCAAAATTCAAAAATATAATATTATATATAGGCGTGAAAGTTTACACCAATACGATGTGCCTAAATAAAAGTACGTATAAAACAAACATTTGATAAAAGTGATAAAATGAAAACCAAAGTTCAAATATCTATATATAGTATGTATATGTATGATGAAAAAAAAACCTAAAAAAAAAAAAAAAATATGCACGAATATAAAGGGTGATTTTTTAAGAGCTTGATAACTTTTTTAAAAAAAAAAACGCATAAAATTTGCAAAATCTCATCGGTTCTTTATTTGAAACGTTAGATTGGTTCATGACATTTACTTTTTGAAGATAATTTCATTTAAATGTTGACCGCGGCTGCGTCTTAGGTGGTCCATTCGGAAAGTCCAATTTTGGGCAACTTTTTCGAGCATTTCGGCCGGAATAGCCCGAATTTCTTCGGAAATGTTGTCTTCCAAAGCTGGAATAGTTGCTGGCTTATTTCTGTAGACTTTAGACTTGACGTAGCCCCACAAAAAATAGTCTAAAGGCGTTAAATCGCATGATCTTGGTGGCCAACTTACGGGTCCATTTCTTGAGATGAATTGTTGTCCGAAGTTTTCCCTCAAAATGGCCATAGAATCGCGAGCTGTGTGGCATGTAGCGCCATCTTGTTGAAACCACATGTCAACCAAGTTCAGTTCTTCCATTTTTGGCAACAAAAAGTTTGTTAGCATCGAACGATAGCGATCGCCATTCACCGTAACGTTGCGTCCAACAGCATCTTTGAAAAAATACGGTCCAATGATTCCACCAGCGTACAAACCACACCAAACAGTGCATTTTTCGGGATGCATGGGCAGTTCTTGAACGGCTTCTGGTTGCTCTTCACCCCAAATGCGGCAATTTTGCTTATTTACGTAGCCATTCAACCAGAAATGAGCCTCATCGCTCATCGGACACGGACGCGAAACACATTTCGAACCGAACACTGATTTTGGTAATAAAATTCAATGATTTGCAAGCGTTGCTCGTTAGTAAGTCTATTCATGATGAAATGTCAAAGCATACTGAGCATCTTTCTCTTTGACACCATGTCTGACATCCCACGTGATCTGTCAAATACTACTGCATGAAAATCCTAACCTCAAAAAAATCACCCGTTACATACACGTATAAGTAAATACAAATAGTTATAAAAAATAACACACAAAAAATCGCATGTCTGGTAGAATAACATGAATAACAAAGAGAGTTGCAAAAGGTAGTAGCTGAAATTGAGAGCATAGACTTAGAAAACATTAACTAATATAAACAAACTTGATTCATTTGAGGGGTAGACAGGGATCATAACTTCTTGTATACCTTAAATCACTTATAAAACAATTGTTTTAAAATAATAAAACAGCATATTATTATAAAAAAAAAACACTTTTATAGTGGAATAAACACGATTTTATATTGCTATTTATTATAATTCATTATAAGAGATATTTTTAAAGCTATTTTCACTGCACAGTTCGCGTGTTTCTGTTATACGAATAGAATATAGCACAAATGTATTTACCGTTAGTTTGTTGGTTTTTTTTTTAGAAATAGCTTTGATACAAACAGTGGTAAATTTCAAAGTTTTATTCTTTTATTTTTGGCCTGTGAAATCGTGTGAGTAGTTAGTAATATATAATATTAAGTGAATATATACTTTAACTTATACTTTAATTCTTGGCGAAGGAGCTTAAGTGAGACTTAAGTGTGCATCCCAAAGGAAACGCACTCTAATCTTACGAACATAATATAATTCCCACAATAGTGATATGGATGAATAAACCCTAGGTTTTACGCCCATCTCCTATTGTGGAAGTATGAAGATACCCGAACCAACACCTCCCTAAGCCAAGGTGTCGAGGTACCCATGCCGAGGGCTGAATGGTCAGCGGAGGGTAATAAATAGCTGATCGCGAACGGTCCCTTCCGATGCCCGGGCGAGGTCGGGGGTATAAAAGCCTTCTCCCCGCATACCGGCTCTGCGGACGAGTGACCAACCCTAGAAAACAATAACAGAACAACAACAACTACAACAACCGAACCGACGACAACAGCGACGACTAAGGACATGAACTATAAGAATCCCATTACGGAATCCGAAGAAGACGAACTACTTGCCTCCAGCCAGGAGACAAGTAAGAGTACTGCCGGACATACCAACCAAAGTATACCGGTAGATACAGCAGTGAAAACATCAGATTTAAGGGAGGAAGCGCCCAAAGCTGCCATGAGCACAAACCAAAGTGCACTGGCCGCTAAAGGAGAAAACAAAAAGAAGCGCAAGAAATCCCAGAATCAGCTGAGGAAAAACCGGTACCAGAGGGCAGTCTTCATACTAGGGAAGATAGCCAAAGATCAAGCAGCCGGTACCCCAATTGATGAAGCAGAAACAAAGCGCCTCAAATCAATAGTAGAGGAGTATGAAAGCTACCTGAAAAGGAAGAAATCAGAACCTCTAGAAAAGAACAAACAGGAGAGCACTTCACAAAAAAGGAATCTTTCTGTCACAGAAATTCCAGAAACTCTGCCCAAAAAACCGAGGCGGAGTGAAGGTGAATACAGCAGCGCAACAACGGCAATGCATTTCTGCGATGTAGCCAGGGATAGCCTGCAAGTGGCCATCATAGATAGAAACTCCTCCTCTCCCAGCACTGTACAGGAAATATGGGTGGAGATCGACGTCAGATTGTAGAGTATGATGCTAAGATTTGTACTCGACAATCCTGCGGGTCCTCACCCGGAGTTTGACTCTTCTGAGACCCTCAGGGGCTGCAGGGTCATCAAGTGCGCAAACCAGGCCTCGCTATATTTCCTGACGGGTAATGTTGCTAAAATAAGCAACGCCTTTGTAGGCCTCCAATTGAGGCTTATACTCGCCAGGGACATACCGAAGAGACCTCGTGCTCGCATTTGGCTTCCCCCTCTAGAGGAGCCAGGCGAAAAACTCCTGAGGTGCATCAAGCTGCAAAACAAATCTATACCTGGTATAGATGAGTGGCCAATGAGTGAGACCAATACTTGTGGCCATTTGCGATGAGTCCATTGAGGCTCTCAAGAAGACTGACTACAAAATCAGCTTCGGAATTCGCAGGGCCAGATTAAAAATCTTCCAAGGCGACAAAGCGGCTAACGAAGACGACGCGGTAGAGGTCGACGACGCCAGCCAGTTGCTAAGGAATGTGGGCATCGAAGAAACCCGAGATGCCCAATAACATTTCCCAAGCTCGGATAGGTTTACGGGGTGGGAGGTGCTTGACCCTTACGCTATCAACAGACACAGACAGTCTCTTTGTGGATAACTGGAGGGCATCCGATGAGCCTTCCATGTCGGATCACTCCTGGATACTCTTCAGCATCCGCGAGAAGTACAGTGCTCCTCTCACACACTGGAACCCTAGAAAAACGGCATGGGGAAAATGTATCAGTATAGCAACAAAATGCCTTGAAAAGGGAGGCAATAAGTGTATCAGAAATCCTCAGGAACTAGATTCAGAAGTAGAGAAATTGGAAAAAATCTTAACCACAACTTTCCATAAACGTCTCTTCCTTGGTGGTACAGTGAACTCAAGAATTTAAGAACACAACTAAGGAGAGCTTTTAATGAGAGTTTTAGAACCAAAATCTGGCAGCTTTATAAAGATATTATGAAAGAATACAAAAAAGTAGTCAGGAAAGCTAAAAACGCCCCATGGCGATCTTTTTGCACATCGATAGAAAGTTGCAGAGAAGCCGCTAGGCTGAGTAAAGTGCTATCCAAATATCATATTAATACTGCCTACACTAGGGAGAAGGAAAGTGATCGGACATCCTCGGAAAAAGAATATCTGGAGTTACTAATTACAACGCACTTCCCCGGGAGTCAGCAAATACCTTCAACGATGGTTCAATCAGAACCACCGCTGAACGCAGCTGACTATCGAAGCCAAATAGTAGACAAAAGAAATATAAAATATGCCGTAAATAGTTTTGCACCATTTAAAGCGTCGAGTCCTGACGGGATTATGCCCATAATGTTGCAAAAACTGGTAGAACCAATGGTTTGAAGACTTGAAAATATATACAAAACTAGCATTCAACTATTTTACATCAACCGAAACCGCCCTTCACGAGGTGATAAGTGTGATTGAAAAATCACTACACCACAAACAATACACCATGGCTGCATTTCTAGACATAGAACGCGCCCTCAACAACAAAGAAGTAAATGCGATAATTAATTCTCTGGCACATGGTGGCATAGATGACACTATGTGCAGATGGATACTATCGATGCTTGAGAATAGGAAGATTATAGCTTCAAACGGCGCTGCAACACAAACAAGTTATGTGAGTAGAGAGACGCCTCAAGGGGGGTCCTCTCCCCGTTTCTATGGGTTGTAGCGCTGAACGAAATACTACTCCAACTAAACGGTGGAGCAGTGAAAGCAGTAGCGTATGCAGACGATATAGTGTTGTTGGTATCAGGCATGTTTCCTTCAACAGCCAGCGAGATTATGGAAAAAGCACTTCGTAGGTTAAACCTATGGGCTAAAAACAATGGACTAGGAGTTAACCCGAACAAAACAGAACTGATGCTATTCACAAGCAAAACCAAAATACCTCAGTTTCAACTTCCGGTACTAAACGGTACAACACTCACTCTATCCCCCACAGCTAAATACATTACTTGGGGTGGAGATTGACACAAAACTGTCCTAGAAAAATAAATATAGAACAAAGAATAAACAAAGCATGCATGGTCTACTATACTTGTAAGAGAATCGTCAACAAGAATTGGGGCCTCAAACCAAGTATAATCATGTGGATGTAAACAGCTGACTTAAGACCTATACTTACATATGGAGCTCTGGTATGATGACCAGCGCTAAACAAACAATAAAACATTAAAAAATTAAATGGAATGCAAAGAGCAGCATGTCCGACTGATGCGCCCAATGTGATCCTGCATCAACTACCAATGGACATTTTTATTCACAAAACAGCAGCTATTGCGGTGATAAGAATAAAACAATTGGGAGGTTGGAATCAGCAGAACTACGGACATAGTGTAATCCTAAACAAGCTCACCATTAATAAATCAGACTACATTCTCCCAAAGCTGGACTTCAATAGACACTTCCAGATGAGGATACCATCTAGACGAGAATGGAAAAGAGGTTCAATAGGAGAGGAGGATGCCATCTCAGTCTATACCGACGGGTCCAAAATGAACTGCGGAGTAGGCACGGGGGTATTCTCCGCTGATCTGGGCATATCTCTCTCTCTGTATGTCTACCGAACTCGGCTAGCATCTTCCAAGCAGAAGTACTAGGCATAGAAAAAGCCTACAAAGTTCTATTAGAAAACCACGGCAATATACATAAAGCAACTATATTTACGGATAGCCAGGCGGCGCTCCTGGCCTTGTCTTCACCTATGACAAATTCCAGTATAGTTCACAACTGCAAGAGAGCACTAAGCTCAATAAAAGACAAGCTCCAACTTAACTTGATCTGGGTTCCCGGCCACAGAAACATTTTCGGTAACGAAAAAGCAGACGAATTGGCCAAAGCAGGTGCTTTCCTCAATGAATCCGAGGCGGAGCTAATACCAAGTCCGCTAGGATCGATCAAAGGAGAGATCAATAGACAATTTCAACAAATTGCAAACAACAGGTGGAAAAACATTTCAAAATGCGTCATAACTAAACAATTATGGCCAACATATGACAGGAAAAGAACCAACGACTTATTGAATAGGTCAGGAAAAAGTATTCTCAGAGTAAAAGCTACCACAACAGGGCACTGGCCATTTGGGGAACATGCGTCCAAAATGGGTATGCCCTGCCGCGGCTGCGGAGTAGCAGGGAACAAGGAAACAATCTTCCACTTTCTCTGCGAATGCCCAGCTCTAGCCCAGATCCGACACAAAACACTTGGAATCCACCAAGCACCAAACCTTGAGTGGATTTCCACCAAAAGCATATCGGACATAAGAAGTTTCATCGAAACCTCAAAATGGTTTGAGAGAGAAGGTGAAACGTAATAGCAGATACAGGAGGTTCTACGAATTAGTGTATCAAAATGGCACATCAAGTGTTAATTGAGCCTTTTAGGGCTGCAATCTCAATTTTCTTTTGTTTTAAAGTTCATACATTGTAAAGACATATTTATCTATACTAAATAAAGTCAGTCATTATTTAACTTAAACGAAAACTTAGATGAAACTCTCTGAGTGGAAGAATGCTGATCAGAAGGCATCAGTGGACATTACGTTGGCGATAGTGCCATCAGAGGTAGGGCTGGTTCGGAGTGCACGCGTTGTCGCGTAGATGAGAAGGCGAGAAAGTTTCAGAGCACCTCAACGGGTTCTTCGAAGCAGTAGCGAAACTAAAAGAAATAGGCGTCGCATTTGGCACGAGTTTGTGCCCATCTTGTTTTTTTACAGTTCGCCGGCGTCATACGACACATTTAGATGTGCAGTTGAAACGCGAGACGAACTGGCTAAGACGGACGACCTTCATATAAAAATTCTCGAAGAACGCGAATCACGTAAGTCGAAAGAAGTCAAAGCGAAAGATTATAATTAACTTTACATAAAGAATAAGCAAAGCCAACCGTTTGTTGATCGGAATTCGTTCAATTTAAAGCAAACAAAGAAGTGCTATCGGTGCGGTGTATTGGGGCATTTCGCGAGAATCCGTAATGACAAACTACAAGAGCAAATTACGAGCGTAAGTGGAGAAACAAGCGAAAAGGCTAAACTGGCTTTATGCACAGTAGAAAAGCAGTACTGCCCCTATAGGAAATATGGAATAAAAACATTTTTGAAATCGTTGAACAAGTAAATGACAAGTTTGCCAATTAATTGCTCTCCAAATATAAGTAAGTGGTGTTGGTAAAATGTGAACCACAGCCAACGTTAGAGAAAAAATATGACTTGGACTTAGAAAACGTTTTACATGAGGCTGATTTTTGTCAGAAAATTGTCAAAAAAGTCTTGCGGTATTTTTATTGCATCAGTTCGTGTGGCACCCATACATCGAGCTTCTTAGTGACTCCAAGCTTTTTCAAATGGTTTATAACAGTTTGATGACTACTATGCCGGTCTATTCAGCGATTTTATCGCAATTTTCGACGACAGGCCTTCCGGAGCGTGGTGCATCTTCGACCACCTCTACACCAGAACGAAAACGTTAAAACCGTTGTGCGATGGAAATGGAAACTGTATCGGGTCCATAAACTGTACAAATTTTATTGGCGGCTTGAGATGCATTTTTGCCTTTATCGTAGTAGTACTGTAAAATATGCCGTATTTTCTCTTTATTTTGCTCCATGTTTGCGACGCTATGACTCACGAACGACAATCAATCAAACACGTGTTAGCGCGTGAAATGAGCTTTCCAAAAAGGTACACCATGACCCGATGCGACGAATAAAACTAGAACTACGCGCTTTCAGCGCCAACTAGCGAAAATACCGCAAGACTTTTTTGACAACCTAATATATTGACGAAAAGTCAAAGTGATGTGAAACATTTTTCATAAAATAAAAATCAATCGTACTGGATATTTTTAAAGAATATAAAGCAAAATTTGATACACTTCCCGGGAAAGAAATTAATCGGAGAACGGGCGTAAATATTATAATGATGTATGTAATAAATTTTTGAAAGAGTATGGAATCACACATCGACTTACGGTACCGTATACTATACTCCGCAGCAAAACGGTATGGCTGAACGTAAAAACAGAGCTCTTGTTGAGATGGGCAGGTGTATGATGAAACATTCAGCTGCATCACCATCATTCTGGGCTGAAGCAGTGAATACTGCGTGTTATATTTGAAATCGTTGTGTAACAAGAACAACAAATGAAGTTTCAAGAGAAGTTCGACAGAGGCTAAGATGAAAATATTTTGTACAAAAGCATACATTCGCGCGCTGAGCCATGTATATTTCTTGGCTATTCATGCGAATATAATGCGTACCGGTTATATTCAAGCACTAAAAAGTTTAATATTTATTATATGTAAACTTCATCGCTAAATCTGCTTTTGATGGAACATTAAAAGAATTTGAGTACGAAAATGAAAAAGACGTTGAATATGAAAATAAAATCGACGTGATATTCAAATCTAATAAGGTAAGAGCTAATTGTGAGGTAAGAGCGACTCATAAATTACATGGTAGTGGTCGGCCACTGTATGTGCGCACGGAGCAAAGAGGGCGACCACGAAAAGTGTATCGCAATTTATCGCTAATAACGATTCAGAGGAGGTAACTGATCCGGATGATTTCTACGAATGCAACGAAGCACGTTTTATAATTAATGATTCGCAACACTGAAGTGCGAGGACGTGTCTTTATGTATAAAGGCGCTTGAAGACGAATTTTTGGCAAAATTTGGTAAATAACAAGTTCGTGTTCCGTCCTAAAGATGAGTTTAAAGAAGTTTGACTGATAGCAAAAGGCTATGCTCAAAATCCAGGGAAAGATTTTCACGAAGTTTCCTCTCTAGTTGCACGGGGAACTTTAGTATGGCTCTTTCATTAACACAACATGTTTTAATGTTATATTATTATTTACACAGAAGATTTGTTGTTAGCATCAAACAACAGAAGTTGGTTAAAAACAACGAAGAAAACGCTTTCACAACATTTCGATTTGAAGGATATCGGAATTAATAGTGGAACAATTCGAGATGTTAGAGTGCAATCCTTTGAAAACGCCATTAGAAGCGAATTGTAAACTTACCAAGCCTACGATAAAAAACATGGCGATTATGGCGAAATACCCATACCAATGCTTAGTCGGCACTTTGATGTATTTGGCGGTATCTACAAGACCAGACAAAACGTATGCCGTGAATTTTGTGACTCAATTTAAAAGCAACTACACCGAAGGGCGTTGGAAGTCAGCAAAAAGGAGTTTACGTTACGTGAAAGGCACAGTACAACAGATATTACTGTATGTACAAGAAGACAGATGCAGATTTGTATGGTGTAATGGATGCTGATTGGGGAGCAACTTCATAAGACAGACGATCATATTCAGAATTTGCATTTACATTTGCGTCCATAAGTTGGGAAGTACTGAAGCAAAGTACTGTTGCTTTCCATTACTGAGTCAGAGTACATCGCCATAACTGAGGCGGCTAAAGAAGAGGTGGTAATTGAATGTACCAGAGCAAAGTTAACTAAAGATAACCAGAAAAGTTAGCATCATCTTCGAATTTTGCTTCGAATTGCTTTAGAAGAGGTGGTAATTGAGTGGACCAGCGAAAAATTATGTAGCGATAACCAGAGGGCACAAAAGTTAGCAGCATCTTTGAATTTCCACCCTCGGACGAAACTTATTCATGTACGACATTGTTTTATTCAAGAATGAGTGCAAGATAAGGCAATTATACTAGAGTATATGTCAACACAAAAAATGCCAGCGGACATATTAACGACCCTCGTTTACGCAACCGAAGCATAGTAATTGTTCATCAAGTTTGAGCCTTATTGATCGCAATCAGGTGTTGTGGATGCGAAGTAGTAAGTGAATACTTTAAACGAAAGCTATGTACTTTTTGCAACTCTGTATAACATTCCTATACTCTCTTTTGCTTTATGCTTTAATACATTGTAAAACCATATTTATCCATATTAAATAAAGTCAGCCGTTACTTAACCTTAAATCTCGTCCAACCATCAGTTTTCGATACATTTGCAAAGGGATTCACCGGGCATCTCAAATAATACTGCAGTGGGAATTACCCGCACAAAAATATTAGGAACAGTAGCCGACGTATTAGCAACTATAACTCGAAACTAGATTTCTACTTTACAACAAGGTTTTTCCGGTAAGTAATAGAACTGATTTTCTTCCACCGCTACTGTACTTCGGAGCGTGCGCGAGTTAATTTTTATATTGAGTAAAAATGAGTCAAAAGAATATATTTTGAGCTGCACCGAAATGTGTACTCTTTATTTATACTCGTAAGACTAACTTATTACATCGTTCTTACTTCTATTTATACTAAGTAGTACGTTTACGTATTACTAGTTGATAGTTTGTTTAGATACTGATTATATTATTTGTTTAGGCTTGTTTACATACTTATATATTGTTTGCTTAGATACATTTGTTTTGTTTTAAGATAGGGTTGTTGTGGTATTCAAACTCAATGTTGTTTTGATACTTGTTTGTTTAGGATTGTTTGTTGTGGTAATGGTGCATTTCAATTGTTCCAACTCAGGGTTGTTTGCATTCTGTTTACTGAAACAAAAGGTTGTTTTGATGTTTGTTACTGTTATAAGGAATACGTTCCTTAACTCTCCCCTTTGTTAAATGAATTCCTCATTTCAAAACATCTGGGCTTGAGTCGGCTTATAATAATTAATTATGTACAGTTTGATTAATTTTTTGTGTTTATAATTTATACCTTTTTTATTATATAGTAAATTATAATTTTTGCATGTTTCTTATGATGCTTTCTTTAGTCTTATAATTTAGTTTTTAATTAGTGTAAATTTTGTAGAATTCAACAATAATTTTTCTTTTTTGGCTTGCCTTGTTTTCGATGCCTTTTTTTGGAATTAATGGCTGTGTTTGTGGAAATTTTCACTTTTCGTATGTGTTTGATTAATTTTTTATTTTTATAATTAATACCATTATATATTATATAATTAATTATTTTTTCGAGTTTCATATGTTGTTTTCTTTTAGTTAGTTTTAAATTAGCGTTAATTTTCTAGAATTCACCAACAATTTTCCTTCTTGGCTTGCCTTGATTTCGGTGCCTTTTTTTGGAATTATTGGCTGTGTTTGTGGAAATTTTCACTTTTCGTAGGTGTTTGAATAATTTTAGGTTTTTATAATTAATACCTTTATATATTATATACTTAATTATTTTTTCATGTTTCCTATGTTGTTTTCTTTTAGTTATGTAGTTTTGAATTACCGTTAATTTTGTAGAATTCAACAACAATTTTCCTTTTTGGCTTGCCTTGTTTTCGGTGCCTTTTTTGGAATTATTGACTGTGTATTCCGTCATTTAACAATTGCTGAATTTTTTGTTTGACAAAGTCGATCCACGTCCATTGGGACTGATGGATGTTGTCGTTGTTGAGATTTATGGTAAAGATTTCTTCGTTGGTATCATTTACTCTTTCCCATACTTTAATTTTGTATGCAGTTATGCTGGTGTCTCCTCTTGGTAGGAATGTAGTAGTTTTGCTTTATCTTTTCCAGGACTCAACGTTGCCCACTGTTTCAGGGTCTATTGCGAATCTTGATGAAAGTATTATTCACTATTTCAGGACCGATACTTTCGTACCTTGTTCCACTTTTTCAGGAATTGTCGCTGTCCACTGTTCCAGGGTCTGTTGTGGATCTTGCTGAATTCATCGCTGTCCGTTTTTTCAGGATCTGCTGTTGATTCTTTCTGGAATGCCATTTTTTCTGCTCTTTTTTCGGGCAGTTAGTGCTGGAAGTCCTACATCCTGTGGAATTTTTTGATTTATTCCTTTCGGAATAAAATCTGGCTTTTTGGATAGCAAATAAAATTGCCATCCCGGTTGAGCCCGCAGTTAACAAACTGTTGTTTGTCACGAGTAAAATAAATTATATTTATTTGGGCAGTACATTTATTTTCGTGTTGCCTTTTTAATACGCTTTTATTAGCTTCACTTGTATGTATGTATGTATGTATGTATGTATGTTTGTAACTTTTTTAAGTGGTACTGAAACGTAGAATATTTGAACGACACTGTAGGAAGGCGATAGTAAGTTTAAGCAGCTCCCCAAAAAGTTGCGCTTAAAAGTATGCAACATCTATATAAAACTAGTTTTACTGACATTTAAATAGCATACTGATTTGGGCGTCGACAGTTCATAAGATGCAAGGTTGTACAGTAGAACATGTAGTAATTTATCTGGGCTCTCAACTGTTTGCTGCTGGACAAGTTTATGTAGCACTTAGTCGTTGTAGATCTTTAGACTGTATTCGAATTGAAGAACTGGACTGTTCAAAGTTGACAGGTAAAAGCCCATGTAACAGTGAAGCTTTAGAAGAAATGATTCGATTAAGAAGTAATAATTCGTAAAGTCGTCAATAGAACTTGGTCTCAAATAATGTAACAATTAGTCAATGAAAGGTTATGAGTAGATATTAAATGCTGCCTAAGTATCGATTTACTTAACCAATACTACATATCATAGTTCATATTTTAACAAATTTTGGGGTTTCTCAAATGAAACTAAAAAATGAAAAATAAATATAGTTTAAAAAAACTAAAAAACACGTTTTTAAAGCATATCAAACTAAAAAGTGAAAAATAATTCTTTGTATAAACTAACAATAATAATGAAGGAAAAATTCCTGCATTATTGTGACAAAAGCGTGGGGTATTTTGTGACATATTTTTCATATATCGAGCATGCCACGCTTTTCTCACAATAATGCAGGAATTTTTCCTTCATAATTATTGTTAGTTTATACAAAGAATTATTTTTCACTTTTTAGTTTGATATGATTTAAAAGCGTGTTTTTTAGTTTTTTTAAACTATATTTATTTATTCATAATTTCTTACTGATTACATTTTATAATCTTAGTGCTATTTATACTTGTGGAATGCGGCTGCTGTTATCTGCATGCAACTTCTTTGTTGTAATTCGAAACCCGTTGTCTTGCTAGAACATAGATAGTTTTGTATTCTGTCTGTTGTGCTTCTAATGCAGGAATTTTATTGTTCTTTAGGTTAAGGGTGAAATTTACTTAGGCTATCTTCAGCGTCGCTAACTCCCCTCCTTCTTAAGATAAAGCGTCCTCGCTATTTTGCTGCTAATTGCTGTTGTGGTAGACGGTTCATTTCGCTGGATTATCATTTAGTATATTGATAGTGCAATTGTCAGAGGATTCAGATTTACAAATAAAATTGCTGAAATAATTGTTCGTCTATTTTTATAGCGTTCACTACTTTTGGTTGGATTAAATTTTTTAATATGTCCAATAGCTAAGTTTTAGTGTCAAAGAAAATTGTATGTCTACTGTAATAAAAAATATTTTGCGATGATATTTGGGCGTGGCTCCCATCTGATTGTTTTATGATAATTTGATTTTTAAAGCAATTTAATGGTTGTTTTACACGTTTGATTTTTTGTATAGGGGAGCTTTGTGCTGAATGTTGGAAATTATCAGAATTAGATGTGTTATTAATTTGTTGGCAGGAAAGTACATCGGCAACAACGTCCTGATGTCCAGGTTTGTAAGTGATTTTAGCACCATATTCTTCGATGAAATTTTTCCATCTTTTTAATTTTGTATTGGGGTTTTTTTCAGATATGGCAAAAATTAAAGATTAATGATCGGTGTATATATGTAGTTAAGTCTGCTATGCCATTTAAGTAATTTTGGAGTTTCTGTAAGGACCACACAATTGCGAGTAACTCTTTTTCATTTATAGAGTAATTCTGTTCGGTTTGTCGAAGTGTTCGTGAAATAAATGATATTGGTTTCTTATTTTGTGATAATACAGCTCCTATGGCAAAGTTACTAGCGTCTGTGGTCAATGCAAAGGGTTTGCTGAAATTTGGTTGGAAAAGTTCAGCCTGAGCTTGAAGTTCTTCTTTTATTCTACTTAATGCTGCTAATGCAGGTTCATCTAAAGTGATTTTAATTTTTGTGCTTTGATTTTTTGATATTTTACCGTTGTCTCCTCTGAGAAACGTGGTTTAACAATGGCTGCAACATTTTTTATGAATTTTCGATAATAGTTTGCGAGACCTAGAAAAGATCTAATCTCCTTGAGTAAAGTAGGAGTGGGAAAGTCTTTTATAGCTTGTATTTCTACGTAATCGACGGTGATTTTATTGTATTTAATTATGTGCCCCAAATATTCTACTGAGTCTTTAAATAAGTGTGACTTTTCATTGGAAATCTTCATGTTAGCTTGGTGAAGTGCATTTATAATAATGCGTACGTGCTCGATATGCTCTTCTGGGGAGGAATATTAAATGAGAACATCGTCTATTTAAACATATGCAAATTTGCCAATATATGGTCTCAGGATATCATCGATACACCTTTGAAAAATTGACGGAGCATTTTTCAGTCCAAACGGCATGCGAAGAAGTTCATATTTGGCTCCATTTACACTAAAAGCTGTTTTCTCTGGTGAAATCCAGATTCCAAATCTAAAGTTGTAAATATTTTTGCATTACCAAGATTTTGTATAGTCATAGCTACATTATCTATCATATCTATCTGTAATAGTTTGAGCGTTTAGCTTTTGAAAGTCTACAACATTCTGCGTTTAGGTTTACCTTATTCGTCGGTACCTTTTTTAGCAACTGTCCAAATGGGTGAATTGTACGGACTTTTACTAGGTTGGATTATTTCACTTTCTAAAAGTTTTATTATTTCTTTGTTAATAAAATCATTATCAGATATAGGGTACGTATATTGTTTTGTCATCGGATTTCGTTCTAATTGTGGCTTGTACAGTGGTAGTAAATGGTAATATTGAGTTAGTACCTTCATTTTGTTGCATTATTTTTTCAATTTCAGATCTATATTTTTCATTGCTTACTGTATAATTAACTTTTTGCAAAATTTCTCTTTCTTTCTTGGCCCTATATTTATAACTGAGCTTATACTCGAAAAGGTTAATCTCTGCTTTAACTGTTCTGAGTCCCTGTTCGCCCAGAAGCATACAAAATTCTTCTAATGCATCAGTTTCAAAAAACGTAAGGAAATTATCTAACACTGATATTATTATTATTTTTTTTTTTGATTTTGATATTGAGAAACCATGAAGAGTTTTTGCTTTTGTAGGTTTGATTGGAATATACTCACCGATATTACATTTGGTACACTTATGTAATTGTTTGTTGCTCCAGTGTCGATGAGTATATTAACTGCTTTGCCTGTATCCCTGCAGTGGCGTTGAAGACACGGCAGGTGGTGTAAGTGATTGTAGTTCTTCGTCGCGTGTCTGGCTTACACGTTAAAATTTCTGCTGTACGTTGGTATTATGAGATGAAGGATTTCGTTCTCTTTTTTGAGGGTTTCGGCGAAATTGATTATTTGGAGGTAGTCCTTGTAATTGACGGTTATAGCTGTATTGTAAAGGTGCAGCGTTGAAGGCATTGGTTGGCACTGTTGGGTGGGTGCACTCTGTGTATATTGCACTTGCACGTTTGGTCTACATCTTCGCTGATCATCGCGGTATCTTCTGTTTTGAAAGGGTTGATGTTGCATATTGTATTTCCTGTAGTCATCGTACTGAGGAAAATTGAATTGAAATTTCTCGTTGTCGTGGTATATCGTACTTGCGATGGCATAGGCGGTTTCTAAGTCCTTTGGATTGTGGCTGTAGAGCCACAAGCTTGTATACTTGCTGTTCAAGCCATGAATAAACGTTCTGATGGCTTCTTGATTCGCATATTTTTGCATTTCTGATGGGTCCCCTGAGCTTCCCATTTCAATTTTTGTTAGGGAAAGATTCAATGCCCTGCTGACTTCGCAATGAAATTCCGCCAGCGTAAGTTTGTTTTACGTAATCCTTTTCATTTCGTCTAGTAAGACGTAAAAAGGTCTCTGGTCCGCATACGGTAGTCGAGGCGATTTATGATTGAGCAGAAGTTGAACTTCCTGTTGTGGTTGATTAAAATCGGCTGCTTCTCCTTGAATCTTCGAATGCCATGCGGTATAATATGTCGGGGTTGTGGCATATTCTTTTATGTTTTCCATGTGCGTCCACGCACGTTTTCGCTAAGATCTGTATTGATTTATATTGCCCGTGAAGTCTGGCAATGCTTTAAAAATATCCAGATTAATCTGCATTTCGTTGATTATATTTGGTTTGCAGTCCTCGTGCTGATCCGTAATTGTCACATTTGATGGCAGACTGTTCTTCAGGGTAGCCACTCTTTGTTGGTTCTCAGTTAGAGATGTAGTTAAAGCAGCAATTTGAGCCCTGAGATTTGCAATCTCCTGTGCAGACATCTCGAAGTTGGTGTTCAATAAGGGACCACGCAAATTGAACAGTTTTTGTCTGTTTTTATGAGATTCCAGCGTGATTTCGATGTTTATCGGTGCCGCTTCCAATTTTTCAGGAACTTATTTTTTTCCTTCTTCAGGAACGTGGATTTTAGTTTTATCCCTTTATGTGAGGATATGGCAGGTTCAGTTCAAACGAAAAGAACGGTTGAGCCCCCAGTTAATTTTTACATTGAGTAAAAATTAGTCAAAAGAATATATTTTGAGCTGCACCGAAATGTGTACTCTTTATTTATACTCTTAAGACTAACTTATTACATCGTTCTTACTTCTATTTATACTAAGTAGTATGTTTACTTATTATTAGTTGATAGTTTGTATAGATACTGATTATACGAGTATTATTTGTTTAGGTTTGTTTACATACTTATATATTGCTTGCTTAGATACATTTGTTTTGTTTTAAGATAGGGTTGTTGTGGTATTCAAACTCAATGTTGTTTTGATACTTTTTTGTTTAGGATTGTTTGTTGTAGTGATAGTGCATTTCAATTGTTCCAACTCAAAGTTGTTTGCATTCTGTTTACTGAAACAAAAGGTTGTTTTGATGTTTGTTACTATTATAAGGAATACGTTCCTTAACTCGCGCACCGACAGGGCTCAGTAGAGGGCGTTCCTAGCTAACGAACGAGTCAGTTGACTCCGATCACCTGGAGAGTCAGGACAAACATTTTTGCGCGACGTGTTCCTGTGAGGGTTGTAAGCCGAAAATGCAGCGTTCGTTAGAGCAGAAGTACGCAATTAAATTCTGAGCGAAACTCGGTAAATCTGCGACAGAGATGTATGAAATGAGCAAGCAAGCTTACCCAGATATTGCTTTAGTAAGAAATGGTGTGTTTCGGTGGCTGATGAAGACCATTCTGGGAGGCCTGCGACTTCGACAAACACCGACAATGTGACTCGTGTGCACAAAGTTTTGAAATCAGAGTTGCCAGATGTTAAATTTTTGAAAATTTGTGGTTCATCACAGCGTGATGGAGCACAAGGTGTGCATGAAGATGGTCTCGGCTCACACCACCTATCTTGCGAACAGTAACCTAATCAAGGCCCGGCACCTCAACGCTTCTGCAGCCGACCTACAGCCCAGATTTGGCCTCCCTTACGTTTTTTGTTTCTTTGCCTACAAAGGACGATGAAAGGCAAGCATTTTAAGACAACAGGGGGCATCCAAGCAGCGTGCACCTCGGTTCTCAAGGCTTTTCCGAAGAATGCCTTCCGTAACGTCTTCAATGCTTGGAAATCGCGCTGGCACCGCGGCATATACGCAGAAAGAGCCTATTTTGAAAATTTTTAGAGAATTGTAGCGATTGGTTCAATAAATTTTTTTTAATCGATTCAGTACTATTACTTTCCTAGCAAATCCTTTATAATCGATTGGACTACACATTCGCCTTTAAAAGACACTGAACTTGTCTTTAAACGTGCTTAAAAATAAATTTCCAAGGAAGAAAAAACCAACATAAGCAGCAAAGCATCAACTAGAAACATCAATTAAAGCAGCCACCATCCCTCACTTTGAAGAATAGTATGAAACCGGAGATTTCAAGCGAAGGTTGACAATATTTTGCGACTATATCACATATTCCTCCTCCTATGTTTATATTGATTAGTATTCTTCCTCACCAAAAGAACGTATTGAGCACATCAACAGGCGAATTTGAAAATATCATATTTCTTTCAAAGCTCAGTAGAATACATAAGACACATAATTAAACAAAATAAAGTAAGGAAGTTTTTTCAAAATTTTTCAGAAATCATACGACCTTTGACTATACGTTTACGTGGTGACAACGGCATAATTAGTAAAACCAAAAGCCCGAGACTAGACGTTAACCTAAGTGAATCATCTATAGAAACTATAAAGAAAATAAGAATGCTCTTTAAGTTCAACTAGAATTTTATCAACTTGTCATAACCAAACCTGACTTCAGATCAGAGCAATTTTGATATATTTGCAATACTGTCACAAAACAGATAACATATTGCTTATGCCTGGTTTTCATTAGGTCAAAATAATTGACATCAAAAACTGCCTAAACGAACAGCTGCGCTTTTGGTGTCAAATGCGTTTTCATTACAACATCCAAACTGACCGAATGTCGATATTGCAGTGCCTTTCAAAAACTGTCGTAAATTTTTTGTGTCAGATGATTGACCACCTGTTTTCATTTATGTCAATTGTGAACAGGCAATTTTGACAGCTGTTAAATTGAAAATATAGTTACTTTTAAATAAATGCATGAAAGTGGACAAATTAATAAAAATAGAAAAATTGCAATGGTAACTGCCGCGTTATGTCTTATAAAGTCATTAAAAGCATGGAAAAAGAAAAGGACTCAGCAAAGGAAACCAAAGCCGTGGTGGATTAGATCAGGATTAAGGAATCGTTGCACCAATGGATTTTACGCCACACTTCAATCCAAGCTGGTTTCTCAGGACCCATAGTGGTTGAAGAACTTCCTGAGGATGACTCTGGAAGATTTAAATTTTTTAGTGGTGCGTCTTACTCCATATATTTACAAAAATAAAAAATACACGATTCCGTGATGCGATCTCGGTCGGTGAAAGACTGGCAGTAAGCCACAGGTAATAACTTCTCGAGTTTGATGAGTGTTTTTCTATTGGGAAAAACTACCATCTGCTATATAGTGCATAACACGTGTGGTGCAATTTTTGAAGCTTTAAAGAACGAGTTTTTAAAAGTGAGTATTCGTATCTGTTCGTTTGTTAGTGAAAAAATATATTGTGGACTCTAATAAGGTTCCTAACACTCATGAGGAATGGACAAAAGTATCGGATCGATTTTACCAGCGATGGCATTTTTCTAACTTCTGTGGGGCATTGGATGGAAAGCACATAGCAGAGATAAAGAGATGTCCAACTCCTCTCTCATTGGAAGTGAGAGAACAATTGCTAAATGTCAAAACCTCCTGAACTTTGACAGTTGATCGAGTTCAGGAGGTTTTGACGTTTAGCAATTGGAAATGAGCGATGGCCAGATTGCAATCTTACTAAAAAAAGGGATTTGTTGCACTTACAAAATATGTAAAACAATGAAAATTAAAAAAATTTATAAAATTTAAATGTATTTTATGAAACGTTTTGTAATGTAAAGCATCATACTATTTTTTTAAATGGAAAATTATTAAAAACATTTACTGATAAGAGCTAAAAAGCTTAAAACCTTTTATTGGGTATTGAAAGGCAAAAAGTCAGTTGTTTTAACATGCCATAAAAAGATTTAAATAGATTCTCTATCTGCATTACTCCCACAAATTACATAAAGTAATAGGGGCGTAATGCAGAGGAATATCAACCGCTCCAACTTCACTCACCAGGCGAAAGAAGGAGAAACAGAAGAAGACGATCTTCCCGCGCTTTTTACCAAAATGCTTATTATTATCCCGCCAACACTACAAGTGAAATAAAAAGTGAACACGGAGAGCTAAACGGTTTTAAATAAAGTGAACAATTATAATATAAAGGTCACGTTGCATTGATACATTACAAAAAGTACAAACTCAAATTTCAACATAAAGTAATACGGATACAGCACAAGGATTCACGCAAATTCATCAACAATACTTCACAGCGAAGGAATCAACCCAACACCCAAAATGGATTAAAGTGTTTGTAATTCTAAAAACATGTATGTATGTATATTAACACTGAAATTTAACGCTACCTAATAAGAAATTAAGCACAAATAATCAATATTGTAAACACACACAGACACACACCCATATTTGTATAAACCCAATGAAATATAAATCTCATAGTTTTTAACAATTCTTCTTCTTCTTAATTGGCGTTGACACCGCTTACGCGATTATAGCCGAGTCAACAACAGCGCGCCAGTCGTTTCTTCTTTTCGCTACGTCGCGCCAATTGGATATCCCAAGCGAACCCAGGTTCTTCTCCACTTGGTCATTCCAAAGAAGTGGAGGTCTTCCTCTTCCTCTGCTTCCCCCGGTGGGTACTACGTCGAATACTTTCAGAGCTGGAGTGTTTTCGTCCATCCGGGCAAAATGACCTAGCCAGTGTAGCCGCTGTCTTTTAATTCGAGAACTATGTCAATGTAGTCGGACATCTCGTACAGCTCATAGTTCCATCGAATGCGATATTCGCCGTGGCCAATGCGCAAAGGACAGTAAATCTTTCACGGAACCTTTCTCTCGAAAACTCTTAAGGTCGACTAATCGGTCGACTTTTTGTTCGTCGAGAGAGGACTTTACTTTTCAATTGCCTACTAAGTCCGAAGTAGCACCTGTTGGCAAGAGTAATCCTGCATTGGATTTCCAGGCTGACGAAATATCTTTTAATTAAACGCAATCGGCCCCTTACGTCGACATACCCTGACATTTTTGGTCCTATCGAGCAGGATAATTAAAAGAAAAAGTCTTCGTGGTAATTTTAACAACAACATCATCGTTGGAATTCCACAACCCAACCTGAAGGTGTTTAAATAGTGCACCCAACAAACAAAAACCCTATACGCTGAAGCAACAAATACCCCAACAAGTAACCAAATAACAAAAATAAATCTAATTAACAAAAGGCGGAAAAAACTGTAAGTGCGACTCATATTCTTTCTATATAATAATATAAAGTGCAAATTTTATTTGTTAAAAAATAATACCCAATTGCTAAATTGTGTCCTTAAGCAGACTTAACCATAATTTATTTGTTTTATTGGGTTGACAAAAATTTGATTTGCACTATTTAATTATATATATGTACATACATACCCAAGAGAAGAAGTGCAATAATACAATATATGCATATATTTTGCCGTCGGCTATTGCATTCTCCTCGTTAAACTGAAATTGTATTATAAATAAATATACACCCGCAATTACATATCTACATACAAATAGCGCACCCATTCGCTTATATTTGTTGGTGACGAAAATTGCTAGCGAACAGCACGTCAAAAGACAAATACCCAGTAGGAAATTAAAAAGGTGACCCGGTAAGGAAAAATGCAAAACCCTGCAAAAATTTAATTTATCGATTTTTTTCTACGATTCATCGGAAATTTAATAATTTCCTATAAATATTAACAATCGGTCACCATCGAGATAAAAACGAGAAACTTAATTTTAAATTTTTATAAAATAAATAAATCACTAAAGAAAAAGTTTTTCAAAGTTTGTTTTATTACATTTTCGTAACTCTACGCGACTTATTTTTCTCGTTCAACCCAAAGATTAAATATATCTTACCCAAAAATGGAAATGGAAGATTTCAAAATCACAACAACGGATTTGATCGAATTCGTGGAAGACCATCTTCAGACCCAAAGCGAAGATGAATCGGTCTATACACTTGAAGTTAAAAGGGTCGAACTGAATTCGCTGTATGAAAAAGCAAAGCCCTCATATGATATGATCAGAAGAATTTCTCGCGAAAGTCATGAAACCATCCATTTCTTTAAAGTGAAAGAAAAATACCGAAAAAGTTATAAAATGTACCTCTCTTGCTTAGCTTCCATCAACGAAGATATAGATATGCGTAAAACACAGGTGTCAACCCAACCCATTAAGGAAAGGACTTCAGAAGTCACAATGATGGATTTCGCTCCTGCAGTTCACCTTCCACCATGAGGCACCGACATCTTTTACGGAGATTATACAACTTGGCCCACCTTTCGGGATATGTTTACAGCCCTGTATGTCCGTAACCCAAGGATTAGTAATGTTGAAAGACTCTTTCACCTTACTCATAAGACGCGAGGAGAAGCAAGAGAGGTTATTCAAAATGCACCTCTAACAAGTGATGGTTTCATACTTGCCTGGAAAAATTTAGTCGACCAATACGAAAATAAGGGATTGCAAGTAAACATCCAAATAAAAACCCTTTTTAACCTACCCCAAGTAACTCAAGAAACAGGTTGTGCTTACAACGTTCGGTTAATAACGTTTTAACCAATTTAAACAATCTTGAGATTGACATGAACAGCTGGGAACCGATATTAATACATATATCTTCAAAACTACCCAAACAAACTCTTGAAACTTTTGAATATACCCTAGCAGATAATTCAGATATACCGACGTGGTCAAATTTCGACAGTTTTTTAACCCACAAATACAAAACTCTCGAATCTGTAGGAAATTTCAAAGCTTCAGTAGCAAAATTACAACCATTCCACACCGGTACAGTTAAAAGAACAGATGAAAAGAAATATAACACTTTTCATGCAAACGTGGCTGAAACGCCAATTGCTAGACCCTCCAACACCCAAAGGAATAATAATTTCAACTTTACTCAACATAATATAGATACAGAAAGCTGTAAGCTCTGCAAAAAGCAGCACCCTATTCGAGAATGTCCCATATTTCTCGCAATGAATGTAGAGTCACGTATCTCCACAATCAAAAAATATGGTTATTGCTATAACTGCTTGGCCATATCACATAGCCACAAGAACTGTGTGTGTAAAGTCTCGTGTCGTAAGTGTCACCAAAAACACAATACTCTGATACACAGAGAATTCAGCTTTCGACCTGAATCCACTCCGCAAATACCAAACGTTCGAATCCTGAAAACGCTTCAAGTACCGCACTACCCACCCAAAGCACAAATATACAGTCCACTAAATCATCAAGCCAAGACCCACCCAACCCAAGTAGGAAGCAGATATTACTCGGTACTGCAATGGTTCAAATAGAACATAATGGCCAGCGATATTCCGCGAGAGCTGTTATTGATTCAGGATCGGAAGCCACATTTATATCTCGAAGACTTCAGAGAAGTTTGGATATACCCACCCACTCTGTGTCAGCTCAAGTGACCGGACTAAACAATGTAGTTTCAGCAACACCAACGAATATTTGTGAAATCACGCTTTGCTTGCCCTTAAACACAAATTATAAGTTATTAGCACGGGCATTTATACTAAATAGCCTAACTGATAATTTACCCTCATACCCCATAGATCCAAAGCAGTGTCTTAAAAATCTTGGATTCACTTTAGCTACCCAATTTCACAAACCCAGACCCGTGGATATACTAATCGGCAGTGATATCTATCCAAGTATTTTACTCAATGGAGTAAAGAGAAACATACTAGGTTCACTCTTAGCTCAAGAAACAGAATTCGGATGGATATTGTCCGGACCCATAACCCAACCCTCCCAAAACTCCGCCATAGTATCATTTCACAATAAAGTGAACCCCGAGAATCTACTCACACGTTTTTGGGAGGTGGAGGAAATCCCAAAGGAATCCGTAGTTTCCAAATCAGATCAAATTTGTGAGGAAATTTTCCAAAAAAACTACCCGTCGTAGTTCAGATGGGCGCTACATTGGCCCAATTCCTCAGAAATGAACAAGCTTTACTTAAAAAACCCGAAGTGAAAGCAGAATACGACAAAGCAATAGTGGAATATTTGGAACTCGGACAAATGAAGAAAGTGGAATATGAACCTTCTAGTAAAGCGACCCAATATTACTTACCACACCACGCAGTCAATTAACCCGTCCGTATAACCACGAAATTGCGTGTGGTATTTAATGCATCTTGCCCCACGTCAAATCACAAAAGCTTAAACCACGTCTTACATATCGGGCCTTCTTTACAGAAAGACCTTGTTATTCTGATCACGAATTGACGATTCTTCCAATTCGTTTTTAATGCGGATATTCAGAAAATGGACTGGCAAATACTCGTAGACCCTAATCATACTCGGTTCCAAAGGATACTATTTCGGAATTTCCCGGAAGACACAATAGAAGACTTCGAATTGCAAACAGTCACGTTCGGCATAAATTGTGCGCCGTATTTAGCGATCCGTACCCTTATGAAGCTAGCCAATGATGTAAAAGAACGTGAAGTTTTATCAGCCATAGCAGAATTGTTGGACCCAGCCGGTTGACTTAGTCCAATAGTAATGACGGCAAAAATAATTATGCAACAAATATCGCTAGATAAAACTGACTGGGATGAAAGCCTGAAGCCCCTCACTCTTCATCGATTCAACAGTTTCGTAAAGGATTACGAAAACATAAATAAAATTGAAATACCCAGATGGACCCATTTTAACTCAACAGCCACCATCGAATTCCACGGTTTCTCTAATGCTTCAGAAAAAGCATATACTGCGACACTTTACATAAGGGTTTTAGTTGGACATAAAATATGGACAACTCTCTTAGTGTCAAAAAAAAGAGTTGCTACCATTAAAACCGGATCCCTACCCATATTCAAACTCTGCGGAGCGGATCTACTGGCTAACCTTGTTAACTCTACCCTATCCCAACTACACCTAACCCAATATAAAAATTATTTTTGGACTGACTCAACCATAGTTCTCGCTTGGTTAAACAAACCACCCTGCTCATGGACCACTTTCGTTTCTCATCGAGTAGCTGCAATCACCGAGAAAGTGGGAGTCGATAATTGGAACCATGTGGAAAGCCAAGACAATTCCGCAGACTTGGCAAGCCGAGGATGTCTTCCCACCGATCTATTGAATTGCGACCTCTGGTGGCATGGACCCCAATGGCTACAATATGAAAAGGAGCATTTCCCAGCAACGCAGAAAATATACAACACTACCGTGGAATTCAAACCCGTTAAGACGTTTGCGATAACCACCCAAGAGGATATACTCGAACGGTTTTCCTCACTCCCCAGAGCTATTCGCGTAATCGCTTACCTATTCAGGTTTTGCGCAAATACCTCACCAAGGAGGCGAGAAACTGATTACTCAAACCACGAAATAACCCTGGAAGAGTTCAAAACAGCCCGAATGAAGTTAATTATTCACACCCAAAAAACACATTTCCGAGAAGAATATGATGCATTGCCCGTAAAACCCAAATACACATGAAAAGTTCATTATTGACTTTAAATCCGTTCATTGACCCTAAGGGAGTTAAGCGAAGTGACGGAAGATTAATCAATTCCGCAGCAATATCATATAATGAGCGTCACCCTATCTTATTACCCTATAATAGTCGTATATCAAAATTACTAACTCAATGCACCCACTTAGCAACGTTACACGGCGGAAATCAGCTAGTTCTTCTACTCCTAAGGACAGAATTCTGGATACCCAAAGCAAAGATGCTGATTAAAACAATAATTCATCAACGCAAAACGTGCATCATACATAACAAGGCTCAACAAACCCAAATAATGGCAGCTCTTCCAAATGAACGAACCATCTTAACCCGACCGTTTGCTGCCACGGGTATCGACTTTGCTGGACCCTATGACATCAAAAACTACACTGGGAGAGCACCAAAGGATATATATGTTTATTTGTATGCTTCTCAACTAAAGCAATATATCTCGAACCCGTTAGCGATCTCACTACACAAGCCTTCCTTGCAGCATTCTCCCGTTTCTTCTCGAGGCGTGGACGTCCCGTCAATCTTTATTCCGACAACGGAACAAACTTTATGGGAGCTTCACAGTTGCTAATTAAAGATCGGCGTGAATTCCTACAGACACATCGAACTCAGACTACATCTCTCCATAGTCATCAAAATATCTCATGGCACTTCAACCCACCAGGAGCTCCACACATGGGTGGATTATGGGAAGCAGGCGTAAAAAGTCTAAAAACTCATCTCAAAAAGATCGCAAAATTACAAAAATTCACGTTTGAAGAATTTGCTACCCTATTGACCCGCATTGACAGTTGTTTAAACTCTCGGCCAATAAGCCCCATAAGCGACGAGTCATCAAACTTGGAACCTCTAACTCCAGGACACTTCCCAATTTAGAGGATGCAAACTTAAGCACATTTGCAAGAGATGGAAGGGAGAGTACCTTACGGAACTACACAAACGATATAAATGGAAATATCCACAACGAAATGTTGAAGTTACTTAGTCGTTATTAGAAACGAAAATATTTCACCCAGCGAATGAAAGCTAGGTCGAATCCAAAGGTCTTCTCCGGCTTAGTCAATAAAACACGAGTGATTGAAATCCGAACTGTTCAAGGCACATTAACCCGTCCCATCGAAAAAATTGTGATATTAAGTACAGAATAAATTAAAAGTTGTCTCATCTTTTTTAGTGGAATGGCCCCAACAATCACCAACCCACCAAAACCTCGTCGTATAAGCTCCACCATTACCATCCGGTCCCGTAGCGCAGCCCGTAGCATTACACCAATTTCGGAAAACGAAACGCTGTCAAGACGCATTCGGCGTTTCAAGTCGACCCTTCCCACTATTCGTGAAGAAAAGGAATATGATGATCACATAACCCGAAAAACGATCTCACATCATCGAAAAAATACGTCATCCCGTCATATCGCTTGCGGAATATGCAAAAAAGACCACCGCCTAGTGACTTGCGCTAGGTACTCAGCATATAATATAAACAAAAAATACGAAGCAGTAATAAAACTACTGCGTTAATTGCTTAGCCAGGTCGCAAAAGACAGAAGGATGCACAAGCAAAAATCGATGTTCCATTTGTCATGGGAAACATCATTCATCCCTACACGGACATCCGAGGCTATACCCGGCCAACGACGCAAATATTGTTGAGAAACATCCACTTGCGATAGAGACCCGACTACCATCCTCACTGGCTAAGCAGACCCTAGTACCCACACTGAAGATCAATTTAAGATGCGATGGTGAATGGCATAAAGTTCGAGCCATTTTGAACCCTACCCTTAAAATTACAAATATAGCGGCCGAACTCATCAAAAAATTAAAACTGCCGATTACATACCTCAACCCTTATCGTATTGTAGCATTGATACATTACAAAAAGTACAATCTCAAATTACAACATAAAGTAATACGGATACAGCACAAGGATCCACGCAAATTCATCAACAATATTCAACAGCAAAGGAATCAACCCAACACACAAAACGGATTAAAGTGTTTGTAATTCTAAAAACATGTATATACATATATTAACACTGAAATTTAACACTAGCTAATAAGAAATTAAGCACAAATAATCTTTATTGGAAGCACACCCATATTTATATAAACCCAATGAAATATAAAACTCATAATTTATAACGATTTTATTAAACGAAATATCTTTTAATTAAACGCAATCGGCCCCTTACGTCGACATATCCCGACACTATGTATTAAATAACCACCATATAATTATTTCTATTCTTACTAAATGTTGGGTGTTTTAATTTAAATGCCCAAAAATTATTATTTTGTCCAATCTGGCCATAATGGAAAATGTTATAAATAACGCTAATTTTGAAGCGCTCTCTCACTGGAATAAGTTGGACATCCCTTTATTCCTGGCACATAACGATTCAGGCGCTTGCGAACTGCGGTTCAGAATATTTCAATTATAAGAAATGTAATAGCATTGTTCTGATAGCTATGGTTGATGCGGACTGCAAATTTTTGTTTGTAGATGTTGGAGCTTATGGTCGTGAATCTGATGGAGGCGTTTTCGCAAGGTAAAACTATTACAAAATAATAACATTATATGTTAATAATTAGATTATCTTACTTTTTTCACATATTCAGATGTGCTCTTTCAATGGCTCTTGCAGAAAACAAGTTAAATTTTCCGCCGCCGAAACCACTTCCACATGAACGTGATGAAATGCCATTATCTGATGTAGACGAAGATACAAATGGCATTACTGATCCAGGTAATTGGCGAATGAAGTTGGGAGAAAATGCAATGCTTCCATCAGTTCAGCCAAGCAGTATTTTAGGTAGGCCAGCAGACAGCGCGATAAATGTCCGTGAAAGTTTTATGGAGTATTTCATGACTCCTCATGAAGAGCTTGAATGGCAATATAATAGGACGATATTGCATAATTCGTCTTTGTAGTACTTTATAATTTAAGTTATTTTGCAAATACAAAATATTTTCATCTTCCTTTTTTATAAATTTTCTTAAATTTAAATAAAACAAGTTTGAATTCAAGTCATTTCTATATATGTCATCTTTTATGAAAATTTTTACATGTATACAAATTTTTTATAATTATCACCCCTATCATGCATTTCGACTTGGATTGAAATTTTCTCCGTTTGGCAACTTTGGTATCATGCGTTCCGTTCCCGTTCAGTTCAACTTCGAAATTTACAATTCTGCCTATCATGCATTTCGATCGTATCTCCGTTCTGCAAAGTTGGAATTTTGTTGGCGGAGAACTTTTTGTATTTTTATTTTGTTGCGAAAATTTGATTATTTCCGTGATTTTTTTTAATTTTCTAAAAATGTAAGTAAAACTTGTATTTAAAAGTCGTAAAACACACGATATTTCCAGTTTTTGCGCTCTAATGATGTTTTTTGATATGCTTTCAGGTCAAAAACAACAACACCAGAGCAATATGGAAAACTGACAGATATGATGGAGAGTAAGCCAGATATAGCCAACGGTTTCCACCAGCGTCGTAAAAAAGACGTGCAGGCTTTTTGGAAAGAGCATCAAATTTAAATGCACTTGGTCCACCATCAAAAGACTCAAATGCATGGAGAAAGGTAAGGTATTAATTGAAATGAAAACGAATTTGTAAAATCTAACGTTTTGTTACAGGTTTGGATTGACTGGAAGTGCTACATCAAACGCAAGCTAACTAGCAATAAGAAGGAAATGATGAGCACAGGGGGAGAGCAATGTCGTTTACAACGTGTAAGTCCACTTGAGGAGAAAATTGTGCGCTTAACGGGGTTGGAAAGGAGTACAAGTAGAATAACGAATACGTACGATTATGGCGATAGCAACTTGAAAATGAACTGTATTTTAATGTAACAAAATGTGATATGCACTGAATTTTATTCCTAATTTAACATAGATAAATTTTTAATTTAAAGAAAAACATGAAATATTGAAATAAAATTTTATACACTTTAAAAAGAAGAAAGTATGTTGTCACGAATACGATTTGCTGTTGAAGTAAATTCAGGGTCATTTGTTCGTTTGTTTGTTCCTCTTCCTCTTGACGGCTTTCATTATCAAATTCTATCGGGTTCAAATCTTCTACTTTGTAGAAAATGCAAATATTGTGTAGTGTACAAGCAACATTTATAATTTGACTCGCTTTTTGAGGCGAGTAATGTAGCTCTCGAGCTCCCAACAAACATCGAAAGCGGTTCTTTAAAACACCGATCGTTCGCTCTATAATATTTCTAGTTTTGGAGTGCTTAATGTTATAATTACTTTGTCGGCTGCCTTGACTTACGGAACGATACGGAGTTTTTAGCCGAGGTTGTAATGGGTATCCAGCATCGCCTTGAAAAAAAGCAAATAACTATTTTAAATTGTATAAGAAACATACATATGGGGTATGCCATACCAAATGGACCACTTTTGAACCCGACCCCTTTAGATTTTGCTGAAATTCATGCATCCGTTGGCACGATTCCGATTACTTTGGCGGAGGGGTAAAAAAACCGAATTTCCGTATAAATGGGGAATGTACGGATAGGGGAACTTTTCCAGAAGAGGAATATCCAAGAATAACATAAAAATAACTAATATTTTTTGAAATATTCACGTTTAAAAATTCAAAAATTTGCACTAAGAAAACATGTTATTTCTCCATGTTTCACTAAATTTTTTCACGTTCTTTACACTGTATATTTAAATATACACTCTAAGCTTTGAAATAAGCTTACATTTCACAATTATTTTGCAATTTTTTAACTAAATTTAGTAATTTAAAAATCACTTGTCAAATTTATGGCTGAAAAGTTTAGAGTGCTTATATTTACAAGGAAAACCAGCATTGCCACACCTTAAAAACCAAAAGTGAAGGATTTTTCAGCGTTTCACAGCGTTTTCTTTGTTTCTACTTTCGAGTGATTCTTTTTTCTTTATTAACTATAAAAAACTCTATAAAGAAGATTTTTCAAGCTAAAATTGAATATGTGAACACTTTTCCATATACATGCATATATGAATATATGAATATGTGATTTATATTTAATAAACACAGATAAGTAAAATCTTGTGATAACATTATAATATACATATATGTTTATGATTGTAATATAACATTTTTATATACATAATACCCGGGGTGACTGAAGTACTTTCGCATAGTACTCCTTTCTGCGTTGGCGGCCTTCGGCCGCGCTTTAAAAAAATAACCCTGGCCGAGCGAATACCGGGGTGGCTGAAGTACTTTCGCATAGTACTCCTTTCTGCGTTGGCGGCCTTCAGCCGCGCTTTAAAAAAATAACCCTGGCCGAGCGAATACCCGGGGTGACTGAAGTACTTTCGCGTAGTACCCCTTTCTGCGATGAAAATAAAAAAATATATTGACTTTTTGGTATAAAGTGGTTATAATTTATGGTTATCATGCACTCAAAATTTAAGTTTTCGTTATAAAATGGTAAATTTTGGTTATTATATCTGTCAGCGATTTCCATTTATTTTTGATGATACATTGGTTTGTATTTTAGGCGACAATATATATATTATTATATTTAAAATATGAGTTTTGGGTATGAAGTGGTTATATTTTTCGGTTATCATGCACTCATATTGAAACAAAATTTGAGTTTTCGTACTGTACTCATGTACTGTACACTTTATTACGTAATATTATTATATAATATTACTTATGCATATGTATATATAATATTATTATATAATATTACTAATACATGTATATAATATTACTTATTTGCTTTAAAAAGGAAAATATCCATATGCATGAATAGAGGAATTTTTGCGAAAAAGAGGAATTTCAGTGAATTGCCTTATCATCACATGGCAGCGCTCCATTTCGTCGTAATTTTTAGTAAACAAATGAGGTTGAAACAAGTGTAAAATGTAATTTTTAAAATAAATGTTTTTTGGGTAAAAAACGAGTAAAATATTGATTTATTTAAAATATTATAGTGCAATTTAATTAATTTGAAGTGAAAAATGTGAAAAAAGTGTGTTTAATGTGGTGAAATAGCTCCTTGAAATGGTCCAATTTTGCGAATTTTTGAACTTTAAGGCCGAATATCTCCTAAACTAAGCGTTTGCGGACCCTATAACCCCATATGTTTTTTAATCAGGAGGACTTCCTCTTTCCAACCTTCAAATCGCGGCGCCAAAGAAATCGGAATTGTGCCCATCCGTTTCTACCCTTTGAAAAACATTTTTGAGATTTTTTTTTCAAAATTTTTTGTCCAACTTAAAAAAAGTTATGAACTCTGCTATTTTTTACTAAAAAAAATGGCTTTTTTATTTTCAAATAGCCATAACTTTTGTAGAAATTGTTTTTGGGGACCTTTTTTTTTAAGTTTTTGTTTTTGAATGAACTTTTCGAAAAAATACACGAAAAAAATTTAACACGATCAATTATATAAAATAATCGGTTTTTTATGTTTTTTTAAGTTTGCCATTTTTTTGTTTTTTTTTCTCAAAAAAAAAACTTTAATTAATTTAACAACTATCCCTGCTAATCCCGGAGTGGGCCGATTTTTTTAATTTAAAATAAAAAAATTGTCAAATTTTCAAAAATAAAATTTTTTTTCCGTAAACTTTATTTCTATCATATAAAAAATTTAATTTAACAATTTTATGATATAATATTCTCAATTTATAGACTTAATTTACGACTATAATGACTAAGTATAATGATTAATACAGTTAATATCCAAATAATCCATTTAAATAAATAAAAAAAATATTTTAAAAAATCGGCCCACTCCGGGATTAGCAGGAATAGTTGTCAAATTAATTGAAGTTTTTTTTGAGAAAAAAAAAATGGCGAACTAAAAAAAAACAAAAAAAAACCGATTATTTTATATAATTGATCGTGTTAAATTTTTTTCGTGTATTTTTTCAAAAAGTTCATTCAAAAACAAAAATTTAAAAAAAAGGTCCCCAAAAGTCAACTTCTACAAAAGTTATGGCTATTTGAAAATAAAAAAGCCATTTTTTAGCAAAAAATAGCACAATTCATAACTTTTTTGAAGTTGGAGAAAAAATTTTGAAAAAATTCTCAAAAATGTTTTTCGAAGGGTGGAAAAGGATGGATAAGTATCAGCAAAATCTAAAGGGGTCGGGTTCAAAAATACTCGATTTGGTATGGAATACCCCATATATACCTAAATACCTAACAGCCATGCGTTCCTTTCACTTTCACGATATCGTCGTTCCATATAGCACCTCAGCTGGGTCAATCCCCACACATGAGTGTCGTGATTGCACCCAGGATACCTAGTGTCAATGCTTCTTATTCGTAATTTGTGATCGCACACCTAAAAAAATAAATTTTCAATTATGGAATTGATTTCATGAAATACAATCCTCACCACCATAGCATTGATGCTATAAAATCCTTTTCTATTGTAATAAAGGAAAGGTTCATCGGATGGCTTGATTAGCTTTATGTGCGTACCATCAACGCACATGATAACACCTGGGAAACCAGCTTTCTTGTTTTTCTTCCTGCTTTTCTATTTCATTTTGCTCAAATTTTATCCACTGTGGGCATAGCTTTCGCTGCATTATTTCGAGAAAATTTTACAGCCACTTTGACACGGTTGACTGTGCCATTCCAATATTGTGGTCTGCGCCAAATTTATGCTGGTAACTGCCTTCCGCAAAAAATCTTAAAGCGGATACTACAATGTTAAGCGGAGATAACGACGACAAAGTACTTGCCGTAGTAACGATTCGACCCCAGAAATGGTCAAGCGGCTTCAGCACAAGATATATTTATCAGTAATGAATGCTGAGTCTTAAGATGCCGATTATGTTGACCCTAAATTGACCGAATCACATTACAGAATGTGAATTTCCGTAATAAAGTTGAACGATTTGTTAACGTTGTTCCGGTGTAAGTCTTTGCATGATGATGAAATGCCAAACAGCCAACGAGTCACCCGTGAAAAAAATTTTTTCATATTATTTTAGTGTCTTTGTTCTTCCTGTTTGGATGACTATTTTTACACTTCCAATCAATTCCTCTTCGTTTATATAGCACATTAGACGTCGTGTTCTATTTGGAAAAATGTTCTATGATAAAATTTCCTCTCTATTTTTATTGTAAATTGGTATAATTTGGTTGCGAAAAGAGTTAAAAGGCTGTTTGATCTTTCTAAATGTTGTACGGATGAGTGGTCTAAACCAGTGTCGGCCAAAATGAATTTATCTTATGCCCGGGGCATAGGCTAGCTGCTGCGATGTCAAACACGTATACTCACACGTATACTCTTCTGCCAGCTTCAGAAAAAACGAAAGAGCCAGTAAACTGCTCGTACGTATATCTATGAATAGCTTGTATGCAAAAACGGCTGTCCGATTGCAAATTTTTTTCTTTGTGTTTGGATGAAAGCACGGATAGTAACAATTTGTGTCAACTGGTAATGTGTGTTAGAACCATAAATGCAAATTTTGAAATTTTCGAAGAAATTGTTTGTATTTTATCGTTGCACGGTAATGTCAAAGGCGAAACTTTATATGAAGCCGTAAATGAACATGTTTTTTCTATAGCTGATAAGAATAAATTGAGTTCAATTTTTACCGATGGGGCCAAAGTCATGGTTGGCAAAAAGAAAGGGCTTGTTGGTTATTTACTTAAAAATAATATAAAAATTCCCACCTTTCATTGTATAATACACCAACAAGCCCTTTTTGCGAAGGAACTTAACATGGTAGAGGCTATGGATATAGCCATAAAAATAATAAATAAAATAAAAGGAGGTCACCATGCCCTCAGCCATCGAAAATTCCACCAATTTTTAGACGAATTGCACGCCGAACATGGATATCTACTTCTATATACCGAAGTTCTTTGGCTAAGCCAAGGCAAAAGTCTAAAAAGGGTCTTTGACCTGCGAAAAGAAATTGTATTGTTTTTGGAGCAAGATTCCTCTTCCTCTTCACAAACTCTTCTCACCTCTTTGAAAAGTCCAGATTTTTTATTGGACTTAGCATTTTTGTGCGACTTCACAGAACTTTTAAATAAATTAAACCTCTCGCTCCAAGGAAAAAATAAAAATATATTCGATTTGTTAACTTCAATAGACCAATTTGGATACAAACTCAAAATTTTAATAGAACAGGTTAAGAAAAAGGAGTCAACAAATATGCCATGTAAAACAGCTATTATTCAGGAATTTTCCAATCAAAACAAATTAGAAACATATGCAGATATAGTTGACCGCGTTTTAAAAAATTATGAAAATAGATTCAGTGATTTTAATATCATTCGAAATGTAATAGAGCTTCATAATAATCCCTTATATTGCACCCTTCATAACCAGGACCCTGAGGTTCAAGAAGAATTACTAAAGATGCGGAGTGATTTATCATTGGCTATTGAATCAGGGATTAATTTTTGGAAGAAAATAGATGAAACAAAATATTATAACATAAAAACACAAATTTTTAAATTATATTCCATGCTTGGATCCACATATAGCTGTGAAGTTTCATTTTCAACACTTAAATTGGTCCAAAATAAGTATAGAAACAATCTTTCGGATCAACATATAGCTGAGAATTAAGGAGTATAATTCTGAGATAAATGTGGACAAAGTAATGGAAAACGCACTGATCAACATTTGTACAAATTGAACTTAAATCATTTTCATCAACATTATAAAAAAAATTGCTCATTATTTATTCAGTGTACTTTTCTGCCAACACAGTTTGCAGCAACGCTTTACGCACACAAGTGAAAGCTACATACTCCCCTGCCAACATTCTGTATCGCAAAAGTCACTTATAAGTGACTTCAAGAAGTTACAATTAAACGTCTGCGATACATTTTTTTCATCGTAGAAGTCACTTCCTTATTGAGAAGTTGTTCCCCGCGGACGTTACTTTCAGAAGTTACGTGTGCCTTGTGGAAGTTACGTATTAGTGACTTGTGGAAGTCAAAATTTTCGGTTTTAAATTTTTTATATTTATTTCAATTCAAAAATGTATTACAAAAAAAAAATAAATAATTAATTCTTTTGAATATTAGAAATAAGATTTTTTTAATTTTTCAGTTCATTAATTGTTTGTTTGTTTTTTTTGTACTCTGTCTCGGGCGTGAAGTATGTGCTGTTTGGACTTAGTAAAATAAAAAAAATAAATAAATAAATAAATAAAAAGCCGGTGGTGACAAAGGGAGCAAAACCAAAAGCCCGTTAGTGACAAACGAAAAAAAAAAAACTGTGAAAACAAAATTTTTTTTAAACACCGGTGGCAACAAAGTGAGAAACAGATCCGTTGGATAATAAAATAAAAAGTACCGGTAGGATAAAACCTCCACAAAAAACAAAAACAAAATTTTTTACTGGTAGTGCCAAAAGCAGATCTTGAAAACATATAATATACATACATATCTACACATTCACTAAGGCTCTTATATACATATGTGCAAAATTTGTCAAGACGTACAAAGTGAAGTGTTACAAAATAAAAGTGAGGTGACTAAAAGTGCTAAACATAAAAAACATGCGCACATACAATATACATGTGGTGAAACAACAAAAAAAAAAAGAAGAGAGAAAAGTGAGGTGACAAAGTGTCCACAAACGAAAACAAAAAAAAAAAAAGAGCAAACAAGCATTATTACAACAAGCACAGCGCCGTAACAACAAAGGCCAAAGTGAGACATAATTGGAATCTGGAGCCACAACCACAACACCAGCAGCAAACGGACTCGGGGAGGAGAAAAACAGGCACAAACCATCACAAAAAGGCACACGCAATACATACACACATACACACTTACAAGTATTATCCCCAAAAAGCCCCTGGCGGAAATAAAAGTAAGTGGTATCGTTTTCCAACAGTATTGTATTTTTATACTTTTTATACATAAATGTATGTTTAAAATACAAAAACTACAAAGCCATTGTCGTAGCTAGCAGACTGGAAGGAACTGGGTGGAAATAAGGAAGGAGGAATTGGTGACAAAAGGGGTATATATATACATACGTTAACCCCACAACAAAGTGAGCGTATTAATTTCATTTCTAATTTAGTATATGCACATATGTATGTTTTAAGTTACGGTTTTTCTGCTTAAAACCTAACGAAAAATCAGTATCCAAACTGTTTTAATTCGCGGCTGTATTATACGGTAAATTCAAAATTACCGCAGTTTAATAAAGTACATACATATGTACACTATATATATGTACATATTCAATATCATTGCATACACATATAAATATATCCCTAAATACATGTATATATTCTTACCTTCCTGAATTCATAACAAGTTTAAAACCTTTCAAGCAATACCCCTTATGTTTAACCAGAACAATAAGCAGGATTGAACAAATGAAAATATTAACTAAAGTATGAAAAGAGAAACAAAAAACATACATACATATGTGTAAAATTTCATACTTTTATATACATAATATATATACATACACACACATGTATATGCGGCGCAAATATAAAAATATATACATATATGCATAAAAACGAGTGAGCTTGAGAGAATTACCTGCGGTTGGTTAATTCTCTTTTCGTGGTTTCTTCGTAGGAAAATATATTTATATATATACATGCGTACATATATTAACAAAGTGCATACGGGAGCATATCTGCGGATTAACAATTCCGTTTCGCGTTCTCCTTCTATTGCAACAATATAGAAGCGAACCTTATGATTACATACGGCATACAATCTGCCACTCTCGATATACCCTACGTTAGGTAATATTAAACTATTAAATTTTAATTACTAAAAAGTTACTAAAAAAGTCAAGTTACAATTAGCGCATAACTAAACGCTGCTAAATTTATTTTTACTTAAAACTCAAACATACAAAAAGCTTGGGTAGACAACAATAAGTAATTTGAAAAATATATATTCAAGCTTAAGTACATATATACTATATGTCCATATATTAAAACATACATATACATACATATATCTTTTCAAAGTCCGAATTGGCAAGTATACGGCAAGACCTCTTGTTCTTTGGCAAACAAAAACAAGCAGGATTCCGTACAAAAGCGAATTGATCACTCTAACGAGCTCTCAATTGCTTAAGAAAAAAAAAAGCATAATCATTAGCACAAACAACTCGTGCATACTTATGTAAATAGCGCATTGATCTCTTCAACGAGCTCTCAGTTGCACAAAACATAAGCAACTCCGTGCGCTTATACGTACATACGAGTACCACCGACTAATATCCCGCTTTCGTTTTTCGTTTTGCCAGCAAATTAATTGCCACCACTAAGGGTAAGTGCCGCGAGGTTTTTTCTAACGAAAAAAAAAAGACTTTTAAGTAAATATAAATTAATTTTGTAACCACTATATCTTTATAGTGTAGATGGGCATAACACACATAATAAAAATATCCGTGTCACTCAAGTTTGTAACAATGTAATTTATTGTTAAAATATTTAATTTAGTACAATGTTATTTTAAAGTCGAATTATAAATTAAATGTTTTAAATTTGTAATATTCCACTGTGTTGGACGAACTGTGTGTAACGAAGGGTTTTAATGTCCAATGGATCGCTGCAAATCGGCGCGGGCGGAACTCTGTCGATCGGAACCCAAAGTAATGTGGACGCGACGCAGTATCGAATCGAATTGTATGTGACGAACGTTGATGCATTGATGGGCGAACTGCTGGTGACGAATTGTGTTGAACGGTGTCGAACGAAAGTTGACGTGCGAAACTTGGTAGCGAATAGAGACTCCTGTCCTGTTGTCTATCCTTTTTGTTTAGTGGATAAGAGCACAGGTGTGGTGAGTTGCATTGAAGTGTCATCAGCTGGGGTGAATTGCGCTGTTGCATTAGGATGCGCCAGTTTTACCGGGTAGAAGGGGTGGATGCTTAACTCATTTAAACATCCTGGGCCCCCTAGGCGAATATTTTGCCTAGTATAACGCATTGTTACATGTTTTTCGGCGTACTGCTTGTAGAGTTGCCGAGGGCTCAGAATACATGCTGTAAATCCTGAAAATGCCCTTGGTTTTAAACATAATTTTATTTACCTTTAGGTGCGTATGGCAAGGAACTATATTTTGCGGGTTTACCCGACTTATTATAGAGAACATGTGTATGCGTTGTTTGCCCTTATTAATTTTCTTTGCGGTTATTTACAATTTCTTATTTTATTCATTTGGTATATCGGTTATATATTCTTTGCTTTTTTGAAATGGTTTTCATTTATTTTTATTTTTATGAAATATAGCGACGCCACGTCTGACTCAGATATGGCCAGCGTGCGTGCTCTTTAGCCTTGAGTTTTGAGCTGTGGAATTAGAGGGTTCTTGCGAGAGAGCGGCCGGTTATTGCGAACGGCTTCATTAGAATAATAATTTTTTAAGTGGTATGTTCAAGTTGTACAACAGATTCTTACCAGCTATCCTTATGAGAAGCGCTAATGTAGGTGCGATAAGAGCTACCTTTGCTTTTGTTAAGTCTAGGTGCGTCACTGTATCGCATTGGGAATTTGGTGATCCCTTAACGTTAATTTTGAGTTGTCCCATATTGTATTATAGGTGTCGTTTTTCGACTTTTTGCAAAATTTTGTATATGTAATATTTAAGTGCGTATGCACTAATTTGACGTTTAGTACCGCGCTACATAGCTTGAGATTTTTTAAGCAGGATTTTGTATCATTATTGGCGAAAGCCATCCTGCGGGGTCGAAAAGTTACGAACATATATTTGTGTTTTAATATGAGGTTGTCAGAGGGAATCTGACCTTGTGTTTTCTACCTTTATGTGGGGTATTAGAAAATTGTGGCTCTAGTGGTTGTCGTACGACGTACCGGCCATTATTTGATCGAGTAGTTGTGGCTTTAGAGAAGTGCTCACAATACCGATCTTTTATAGTTTTGTTTTTTTATTTTAAGTTTCCTTGACTTTTGAAATTTCCTTAATTGTGAATTAAGGCATTTGTTTTTATAGTCAACTTGAGTTGGTATGGTGGTGACCAGTTCTGTAACTAGTCCATTTTGTATTTCGCTGTGTAGCGTTTGAACTTTTTGAGCCTTTGAGCAATATGGTGTCTCTTGGCTATTTTTAGAATTTTGTTTTTCGGGATTTGCTTTTACAATTAAACCCGTGGTTCTTGATTTATAAGCGCTTTTATGGGGTGGGATGTTATATGTGCTGTAATGAAGCATTGAGTGATGTCTTTTATGACAATATATGCAACTGAATTTGCTTTTGCAATTTTTATATGTGGGCTCATGTGACAAGCAATTTGTGCATAATTTTTTTGATCTCACGAAATTGTTTCTTTCATTAATTTTTAGTTTTTTAAACTTCTCGCAAGATATCAGCTTATGCCCTCTTGTGCATAGTTCGCATGACGTTTGTTTTCTTTGTTCTGATATGAACATTTGCGTTTTATAAAAGCTTCTGTTTAAATTTTTGTTGCTTCTAGCTTGGGGTCTATTTAAGCTTCCGTTCTGGTCGTGTTTGTTCTTAGTTTTGAGTATTTTTTCTTCTAACCTTTCCGCAATTTCATATTGGGTGGTGAGAAAATCTTTCATTTGTTGCCACGTTGGGCACTTTTTTCGTGATGAGAGCGATTGCTCCCATAGAAGTAACGACTTTTTTGGTAATGCGGTGGTGCAAATGTTTACCAGAATTGGGTCCCAGCTGTGTGTGGGAATATTTAGTGTCGATAGAATCGACAAACAATTTGAAACAGTGGATTCTAGTTTGATGAATTTTTTAATTTTAGACAAGTTTAGTAGTGTCGTTACTTGCTTATCGACCAGTATTCTTTCGTTTTCAAATCTAGCTTTTAGAGCTTCCCAAGCCAAATTGAAATTGTCGTCATTTAATGCGAACTGTTTAACTATTTCACCTGCTTGACCTTTTGTCTTGTATCGGAGGTGATGCAGTTTTTGTGCTTTTGATAGTTGTGGATGGTTGATGTAAACGGCTGTAAACATGTCCCGGAAGGACGGCCATTCTTCATAACCTCCGTAAAACGTTTCTGTATCACATGCAGGCAACTCGAGTTGGATGCCTGAACTTGCCTCTTGATTGTCTATTTGGGGCAGCTCTACTCTACTGTGGAGAGTAGGTGCAATTGCTTTTATAAGCTTTAATTGATCGGAGATCATAGCTTTTGTTTCTTCATATTGGTCCAAGCAGTTTTCATATATTGCGTAAGCCGATTGTTTCAAATTTTGTGGTAGGTCTGAATCGTCAGATTCTACTATGGCGTCATGAGCCGTTTGGAGACGAGTCCAGAAATTTTCAAGATTTTGGCTTTTTATTTCTAATAACGATTCAGAGTTTTCGTGAATCGGTGAGGAGGCAAATCTAGTGCAGTATCTTGTTAGACTGTCACTTACTGAAATAAATTTAGCAACCTGTTTTGGGCGTGTAGCTCCTGCAGGTGCATTTTGATTATTGTTGTTGTTAACCATTTTTCAAAATAATATTATTTATTTATATTTTAGTTCGAAAATATATTTCATTTGTTAATTGCTATTAAAAGCCGTACTTTTTATTAATTAAAATATTTTATGTCCGAATATTTTGTATTTTGGTACACCCTAATACTTGGACTTATATGTATGTTTGTATGTGCGTATGAAGTTGCTTATGTTTTGTGCAATTGAGAGCTCGTCGAAGAGATCAATATGCTTTGTACATAAGTTTGCACGAATTGTTTATTATGATTCGTTCGTAAGCAATTGAGAACTCGTTAGAGAGATCAATTAGATTTTTGTCCACAATTCTGCTTGTTTTTGTTTGCCAAAGAACAAGAGGGATTGCCGGATAATTGCAAATGTGGACTTTGAACTTTTATGTTTTAATATAAGATGTATGTTTGCATATACGGTGGTACATGTATATATGTATGTATGTTCGTACGAAGTTGCTATATATTTGTTTTTTTTTTTTCTTTTTCCGCCCCTAAATATTTGTTTTTGTTTTCTATTAAGCTGCGTTAGTTTTTCGCGCCCGTTTCTTGTTTAACTTTGTTTTTTTTATGTTTTGTTTTATGGTTTGTCGTCCGTATTTCTGTTTTTTTTTGTTTTGCCTGTGGAAACTGTTTGATATATTTTGTTTTTGTAAGTTTATGTTTTTGTCACCGTAGCTTTGGTTTTTTCTTCGTTCCACTGCACCTTTTTTATTTTTTGTTGTATATAAGTATAAATTTTTTTTTCCACAGTTTTCACCTAATTTATTATGTATTTTTTTTGTTCTGTTTGAGTTTTTGATTTTTTCACGGCACTTTTATGTTTATATTTCACCTTTATTGTCGCACTTCGTTTGATTTCTGCTACCACAATTTTTGTTTATGTTGATTTCTCTGTTGAAATCCGAAGGTGCCTTTCGTTAAGGCTCGAAGACCATGATTAATTTTGTAACCACTATATCTTTAGAGTGTAGATGGGCATAACACACATAATAATAATATCCGTGTCACTCAAGTTTGTAACAATGTAATTTATTGTTAAAATATTTAATTTAGTACAATGTTATTTTAAAGTCGAATTATAAATTAAATGTTTTAAAATTGTAATATTCCACTGTGTTGGACGAACTGTGTGTAACGAAGTGTTTTAATGTCCAATGGATCGCTGCAAATCGGCGCGGGCGGAACTCTGTCGATCGGAACCCAAAGTAATGTGGACGCGACGCAGTATCGAATCGAATTGTATGTGACGAACGTTGATGCATTGATGGGCGAACTGCTGGTGACGAATTGTGTTGAACGGTGTCGAACGAAAGTTGACGTGCGAAACTTGGTAGCGAATAGAGACTCCTGTCCTGTTGTCTATCCTTTTTGTTTAGTGGATAAGAGCACAGGTGTGGTGAGTTGCATTGAAGTGTCATCTGCTGGGGTGAATTGCGCTGTTGCATTAGGATGCGCCAGTTTTACCGGGTAGAAGGGGTGGATGCTTAACTCATTTAAACAACACGCTTTATTTAGTATATCCATATCGGTCGAGTTCGAATATTTGGTATAACAGGCATCTATAGGAAAATATAATTAATTGATTTCTTTATAGTTATAGTTGTATGTGAAATATTACTTTATATTAGTGCAAATGTTGTAAAACGTTGGATACTGAGTTTGTCATTTGTTCCACGCCAAGTTAAATTAACGGCCATAGCATCCGATATAATGGATTTCAATGCCATTCTTAGGAATGAAGGGAAATCCTTTCCCTCAACTCTATATATGATATTTTTCCAAAATTAAATATGTTCCAAATATACAAATTTATTCATAATTATGGGCATTTAGTATAAGAAAATCGACCTACCAGCTGAGATGTTATTTTGTCGTTCAACAGCAGCTTCGTGTCAAAATTAATAAAGTCCTTGACATCCATGAAAGGATGAAAGGCAAGGAAGGTATTAGAGACGTATCATCCTTCTCACGCATATTTCTTTGCTGCTTGACTTCGGTTTTTAACGCAACGACTTCTTCCGTCAAAGTTTTTATTATTTTTGTATTAGTTTCTTCGAATTTTTCAAATTTTGTTTGCAAAGAACGTAACTCTTGCAAGATCGTTTGTATGGTTCCTTGATCTGAAGACGCAGCTGTTGTGCTTACTAGAAAATTAAACATTTATAATAAATTGCAAAGAATTAAGATCTATTAAAATATGTACCATTCGATATATTCGTCAGTGGGATGTATTGTACTTGGGTATAGCCATCACTCAAAAATGTAAAAGTATCATCTATAAAGTTTAAAATATTTATTTAACTTTAAATAAATTCAATACATACTTAATATCTTACCTGTATTAGGAGCATTATTAGACGCCCTTTTTAAAGAAATGGAAATACAGCGAAAGTACTGTCAACACTTTGCAAAACAATAGCTATATTTGAAATATCCTCTATGGTAAAGTTTATTTTATTTTTCAAAGTAATTACTTCGGTTTTATAAATTTTAAAATGTTCTGAGCTTAGGGGCTGTGAGAAAAGTTGTTTTTAAATTTGTTATAGTGTGTCCTTCAAATCTAGGCAAATTATTGTGTAGTGTTATTTTATCAATTTTAACAATATCATCTCCCACATAGCAAAAATTGTTTGGTTTTTCAATGGAAAAGTAAAAGTCAGAAGTTTGCACATGAAAATAAACATCCTCACTAATATTCGTTCGGCTGAACTGTACACTTGTTGTTTTTTCAACTGCTTTTAAAGTAAAACTAGTTTCTACTTGCCTATTGTATAATTGGGCGGACACATTACTTGCTTTCTTAACTCGCGTCTTCAACTTTTGAAGATGGTGTTCAAATCTGAAAGCGCTTATACTTTCCAAGCTTTCAAACTTCTTTGCATCTTCGTGAATGTGAAGCAGGTAATGAAAATTGCAAGTTAAGAAAGTTAGGTCATATAGCGAGGGAACATCTTTAACAAAGCTAAAGAGCAGATTTTGAGCATATGTATTATTAATCTGACAATCCTTTTTCGATAAAAGAATTCTAATTGCAACAGATAGCATTAAAAAATGTACAAATCATTCTTGAGATAAAACTGATTCTAAAATTATGGGGCCGTAATACAAAAGAAATTGGCGGAGTTCAGATACTTTCCAACGTTCAAGTTCATCTAAGGACCGTGGCTTTCTACAAAACTCGCGTGGACAAGAATTTTTTAGGTTAGTTAATCTACTAGAAAGTGTACAAATTTTCCAAAACGTCAAAAAGTATTGTTCACCCTTTTTCCTCCCCCAAGCTTTTAAGTTCGTGTTACTCCTAGACAAATAACATGCATATAATCTAAACCTATTTGATGAACCATATCAATTGGAAGTTTTTCAATCAATGTTCCATCCTGTTGGTTGTGATGCTCTGGCTGAAACCTATTCCTGAACGAAGTATCATTTCGTAAGGAGAACATTCAATATTGGGGAATATAAACCGATGTTTGAACATTTCTCCTTTTTGCAAACACCTAGTACATGAATAGAAAACAGTGTGACCTTTAATCCCCAACACAAACGATCTTGCTGGTGCATCCATTACGAAACATCTAGGTTTTATTGTAAAAAACTTGTTTTTGTATTGAAATTCCAATTAAATTATGAAGCTCATCTATGCATCTATGAACTCTGATAAAAACTCATCTGAGTTTTTTGGTTTAGAATAGCCTTCGTACACGCCTACTAAAAGCACTTCACGATATCCAGGAAGATTACATAAAATAGGCCAAACATGTTTATTTGAACTTTTGCACAATGGTAGTCCATCAATATTAAAATCTAGTTCAATAATCTCTGAAGGGTAACCATTTACTAATAAAAAGTCTGTGAGGGCGTCTTCTATGCCATAATCGCCCATTTTCGTAACTTTTCTGTTATATTCATTTCCTCAGTTTTACTTATTTCTTCTCTAAAATCCTCAAACTTACTTGAGCTATCACTTGACAAAAACACACTATCATTACATTTATTAACATTGCTCGAAACACTGGGTTCACAACTTTCTTTTGAACTTTCTTTACAATGACCTTCATTGACTTAACTTTATTACTGCCGCTATATGTGCTCTCATTAATATTACATATTAATTTAGATGCTTCTCTTTTATTTTTCAATTTAATAGCCTTTGCTGACAATTCACTCATTTTAATTATATTTTCAATAATATTTCAAATTAAAACACCACGAAAAAAATAATTTTACTAGTTCCAAAAACAATATCGCACTTTAGCACTGACCACAAACTGCAGAAGACACAAAACCAATGAACCAGATGTCAACAATTTCTTTTTCTATTCTGTTGTTTTCGTCTAATTTCATTTTGCAGTCGCTGCGACTTCAACGTCGGTGATCGCGTTTGTTGTTTATCTTTTGCATAACGGGACAACAATCTTTATTTTAACGTACGGAAGTGACTAAAGCGTGACGTATTTGGCGTTGGCGATAAAAGACACTTCCAAATGTTGGCAGGGCTATTGCATTGGACAACACTGGTCTAAACATTTTGCTGTCTTGTTGATCTGTATATATGTAACTATTGCTAGATTAAATGGAGTACATTTAAATTAGTTCTAAATTTCTGTAGCACCCACATAATGACCAGTAGTTCCTTTCCATTGGCATGGATAATATGATACGAGACTCTCGTATTAGCTCTCATTTTTCTCCCAAACGCGTTCCCTGATTATTTGACAGCGAAGGAGATCAGGGAATTTCTGACAGCTGATTTCAGAAAAGGCGGAATGCCAGAAATAAATCGCTATAATTACTTGACTAAATTAGTGTGAAATGAAATTTCATTGCACTGTGCGAACATATTTTGGCAAAATAAATGCTTATGTACATTAATTAATGATTTTGCATTTTGGCATTTATATATGTATGCATTTTCAAAGTGTTTAATTTAGTGTTTTGTATAATTTATTAAATAACCAGTCTGATATTTTTCAACAGTGGCATCATTGGCAAATGTTATAAAAAATGCGAGTTTTGACAGCTCTCTCTCGCATTAAAGAGTCTCGTATCATATTATCCATGTCATTGGTTCTGTAATTATGCTCAATTTCGTTGTGTGCTTTTGACATATAGTATAATGCCTGGTTTTCACTAGATCATATTTGATGTCAAATGTTGTCAAAATGAAAACGGGTTGTCATATGGTGTCATTTGCGTTTACCGGCACATTTGGCAATGCACGGTCATTTCAAATGATAGTCAAATGAAAACAATCCATGTTTGATATGTGGCAATATTTGACAACTAATTTTGATTTGCCAACATGTTGGCAATTATTTTCATTTGCCGCACAAAAAGGTGTTAAAGAAATAAAAATCAAAAACGATTTTTCACATTTAAAGGTAAGGTTCTTATTATATTTGATGAAGAATACTATTAATTTATTTTCCCAAACTTTTTCAGTTTCAAATATGGAGGATCCAATAATCAAGCGGGTGCGGAAAATGAAAGCAAAATGGACAGCGGAAGAGACCGAGCGGCTGATCCAAGAAGTAGAGTCCAGGGAAGGAACATGGAATTTTCTTTCCCATGATTATAGAGATCGAAATTTGCGAGAGGCTCAGTGGCATGAAGTAGCAGACACATTAAATATGCCCCGATCAAAAGTAGCAGCCAAATGGAACAGCCTTCGCTGCTCTTTTCGCGTAAGTAATTGTGAAATAGTACACAACAAATTGGCCTTCAACCGAAAGACACATACAAAAAGTGGACAAGGTGCTGGAAGAACGCCTACAATGAACCCACTTTTTAATTCTTTAAAGTTCCTGGACCCCACCTTGCGTGTTGAAGCGAACACGATATCTAATTTAATTAATGCAAGTATACGCATTTATGCATAAGTTTGTAAAAATAATACTATTTGATTTCAATGTGCATATTTGTTTTAACAGAACAACGTGTCGACCTTGACCCCTCGAACAATATTGTTTGAGGCGCAAGATACAAGTTTATCTGGCGAAATGCAACCAACGCTATCCACTTCAATCAATTTGGGGAGACGTCGAGCTCAAAAAGATGATGAGTATATTCAAGTGGTGGAACGTGCACTGGAGACCCTCACATCAGTTACCAAAAGTGACGCTTGGGTTGATTTAGGAAATTTTGAATCATCCAATGGCCGAGAGTGGGCCCAAGAATCTCCACAACTGGTCAAAGAATTTAAGCGGGATATATGTGAGTTGATATTCAAGTATAAACAGAATGTAGCTAGGTCAGAGCAGTTGCACAATTTTATGTGTTAATAAAACCTAATTTTGCTGTTTTATTCTATAGGTCAACATAATGCAATTAGAAATCACATCTACTACATCTGCTAGTCCTTTGTACCTTTTTAATTACTTTTGTTGAATAAAACTGAACTAAAAATAATAATTATACACCCCTATCATGCATTTCGATTACGTTACCGCTCTACGCTCCACCGGAGTCGAAATTAGGTATCATGCGTTGCAATTGGATTGAAAGAAGAAGAGGAAGAGCTATAACTCTCTCGAAATCAGCTGTTTGCCTTGAAATATGTGAAACTGGAACATAACAAAGCAAAAATACACAAATTACTGCTGTTCAAAGAAAATAAATAAAAGTAAATGTTTAATATTGTTATTATTTTTATTAAACGTATGTAAGTATGGAATCTTTCGCGGCGATATTACTGGTTGAGAAGGAGAGCAGCGCATCTCAGAATGCTGGGGTGAGAATTGAAAGGAGAAGATTACGAGATATGTGCGATCCCTTCCAGATGAATGACGGGCTGTAAGTAATTGCACGTGAAAGTAGACAATTTTCTTACACTTTGTTTACTTATTTAGATTCAAAAAAAACTTTCGTCTTTCGTATCTCTTGTCACGTAAATAGCTGTATTTCGGATTATGACATATGTGATAGTAACGCCTATATCGTAATCTGGTATGATAACACACGTGAACGAGTATATAAACTTATTCGTTCGTTCGAAATGTCATTCGAATAAAAGCTACCAACCCTTTCATAGAAATTAGTGAAGTAAAATGTAAGTAATTTTTTTTTTATAATTTTAGTAACAAACTAATTTAGGATGAATTTTAATGAGCTAAGCCCTAATCAAAAAGATGTCATTGCGGTCAACTCACCCACCACTGGCCTAAAATAATTTGCCGAATAATGCGCAAAAATTAGTTCCAGCAAATAAACTATGGAAGAAGCTGGGATAACAACTTTATGCTGTGGAGCTACAGTTAAAGATGCAAAGTTTAATGTAAATTATATGCAATATTTTTTTTATGTTTTTGCAGATCAAAAGAATCGGGCGAAAAAAGCTTTCCTTCAACACGGCATCGCAACAGTGGAGCGCCCTTATTGTAGAAGTTTTCAATGAAGGGGCTAGACAGAACGCTTGCGTAGAGGGTATCACAAATTTTCTGCTTTTGAAAGCGACTTACGAGAGTGTGGTTGATAATTGTAGCACTGGAAGCACGATTCTGCCGTCTGATTGCGTTAAATCTAAGTATATTGTATAGAACATATTCAAAGATCTCTTTATTTAGAAGGAAATCTTTTTAAAACTCTACAAAGAAAATTTTCTTAATGAGGTTTAATAACCTCTATTTTTATATACCTACGCTGTATTCGTAAGTGTGAAAACATTGCTATGATCTCTTAGCTATAGCCGCACCACCTCTTCATCCCCATCACTTTCACTGGAGCTCAGATAAAAAAAAAAAAACAAAGCAAGATCCATCTAACGTTTTAAATTTGAATTATCTATATTTCGACCAGAGAACGTATAATATAGAGAAGGTTCAACTACGGACAAGCGTCTAAACTGCCAAGAGCCATGAATTTTCTATTAGTGGATTTCACCACTTTTGGCTCGGCAGGAGAAACTTTAACAGAAATGAGTGAACAGAGCAGAGAATTCAATGAAAATTATGCTCAGAAATATACATTGCTTTTACAGACGCCTGTTGGCCTTTTGGCTTATATTTTTATACGTTTACATGCTATCATATCAATTGATATGAATATCATTTTGAGAATTTTTGTTAATTCATGCAAAATTGATAACATTATTATTAAGATATGTAATTCTCCAAGCAATATTTGTAAATAATGTGCAAATAAAGGCTACCTTTTAAATATTTCTTATCTTTGATAATGTAATATCATTTCATATGTATGCATATACAATGCTATATGTATGATGTATTATCATAATATCCTAAAAACATAATATATTACAATAATAATATATGTAAATCACACCTCTTATCATTTGAAACTTTCATACGCATCTATCCTGCAGATATGTATGCAAGTACAAATCAATTTCAAATTAAGATATTACCATTTATCAGTAATATAAAAAGCGCGCGTTCTCTATATTTACGTATACACATATGTATGAATGTGCATATGACATTCTCCCACAAATAATATATGCGTACGCATGTAAATCAAAAAATACAAACATTCTTCTGGAAAAACAAAAATAGTATCAAAAATCATCATACATACTTACAATATGAGTATACATGTAAATATGTGCGTATGGCATTCCCACACAAACAATGCATACACAACATACATACTTACATGCGTTCACATGTGGATATGTCACCCGCAAAAATTACAAATATTGTTCTACAAAAACAATAATCGTTTGAAAAAGCATCAGAAACCAATATGGCAGCCAAATTGCCGACGTCAAAATTTGTAGTAAATTACACAACAAAATTTTCATTCATGAACGCAAACGTACTTTCAAAAAGCATATTCGATTCATTCATATAAGCAAAAGCCATTACATCTCCCCGAGCATGCCTTGCCTACAAGCGTCTTTTCGCGACGATTTCAAAAGCTAAAAATCATAAATTGAATATATTTCTGAAATGTATGAGAAGGAAAAAGTGTCAACTCCGCAAAATAAATTTAAAATATGTTAGAATAAAATTGACAACATAGATTATTTGTCGATTTTCAATTCAAGAAATGTTTCAAAGAAAATATTCAATATTCTTCTGATTCTTGTGTACAGTCAATCCCGGTTAAGTAGTACTCCGCTTAAATGAAAATCAAATCCCTCCCTCATCACTCTTGACAGCTTATATTATATCTTGCTGCATCTCACGATTTGTTTTTTGAAATACCTAGAAATTATTGTTTTAAGTACGACTCATTTAAGTATCCCTAGTCGCTTATGTACCATATCATATTTTTATTTTTAACTAACTACAAATATCTGCATCTTTGATTGTGGCACATAACAAGCATAGACTGTATTTGTCAAGGAATGTGAAAAATATTTTGTAATTCTGAAATATTTTTACGCAGCTGCGTCGATATGTAAGCAAGCTCACGTACAAACGTACATACATATTTACGCTGGTTTTTAGGCGGAGCTGTACAGCGGCAAGGATGACAATCGGCGGCCATTCGTTTATTTTTTTGTTTGTCCGTGACAACGGAGATTTTGTATGAAACAATGGGTGTATATATTTCCATACAAGATTGTGTGTAGACAAATTTACAAATATTATGCGAATGATTCTTTCAAATTTGTTTACATGAACACAAAATTACATTCATATGTGAATATGTGAACTTTATGCGTACGGCTTTTTTTTTAAATCTGTTTACATGTACATAATTATATGCATATGACTTTTAAGATTTTATCAAAACGGGATTTTATCAAAATAAAATTTTACCATTACGGGTACGGTTTTTAAAAATCTGTTCATATGTTTGTACACATAATTACATCCATATGCAAATATGTGCGTCAGCTTGGTTCAAAATGTTATAAAAGAATGCCCAATATACATACTAGGTAATAATGGAAAATGTTTACTTAATATTTAGGGAATAATGAAAATATGACTTTATTATAAATTCCAACAGATTTAATGGAATTTATCATTCAATAGGTCAAATTGCACATACATACATACATATATACACATGAGCTTTGTTGTCACATATATGGAGAATATCTATAAATTATATACAGTCGCTTGCGCATTGTAAGTATGCGAATCTGTAAGCGTACATTTGTAAACATTGAAAATAGCATCACTTTTCTCATTTAACAATGAAAGTGCTCAATTCTGCTATTTTCGACCCTTTCATGTTAAATATTGTTGAAATCCGCTAATAATATTTTTGTGGTGAAATCCACTAATAGAAAACTCAACCCCTCCAAAAAGAGGAACGTGATGACAATCGGCACACCATGAAACTTCTCTATATTATACGTTCTCTGTTTCGACATTGGAAACGTCAAATACCATACGGAAAGCGACAGATATTCAGTAAAAAGTCTAAAATTTACGAAATGGGTCGCTATTCACTACAAGAAAACTGGGATATATTGAAAAAAACCGAGGATGGTCAATTTTACCGAAAAATCGTCTTTTCGGCCGAGGCTCATTTTCACCTCGATGGTAACGTTAACAAGCAGAATTGTCGCATTTGGGGCTCAGGACGGCGCTACGTGCCATACAGCAAACGCTACACTCAATCTTTTACGCCCTATCTTCGAAAATCGCATAATCAGCAAAAGAGGTGATGTGAATTGGCCTCCCAGAAGCTGCGATTTAACTCCGTTGGACTATTTTCTGTGGGGAGCTGTTAAAGATAAATGTTACGCGAACCATCCAGAAACAATTCAAGATCTAAAGTACGAGATTCAAGCTGCTGTAGCTGCCATAAGGCCTGAAACCATCGAGAAAGTACTCCAAAATTGGGTGGATCGGATAAGTTACTGTAAACTCAGCCGTGGTGGTCATTTGTCCGAAATTGTCTTCAACAAATAAATTTCATAAAACAACCTTTTAAATAAATGTTGGACCTTTGAAAAATATCAATTCGTTTTTTTTATTGACTTTATAATTTAAAACTTTATATGGCCCACCCTTTATATTAGCTTTTGATAGTTTCTTGAAATTTGCAACAGCATTGTCAGTCCTACAACTATCGTGCCAAAAGACTGCGCAACACTTACTCTTACCGATGAGGAGATTCAGGATGTCATTGGCCCTGATGGCATCAACATACTTATGCTAAAGCATCTAGGCTCTACGGGAGTAAGCTACCTTACTAAGATACTCAACCTGCCGCTGACCACTCTTTAGATAGGGTCATAAACTCCCAGAGAATTCGTGGTCTTAACCAGAAACCACCCTGTGAGAGAACGATCCTCGTAGCGTTGAACTTGTCAAAAGCCTTTGACACAGTCAGTCTTACAACGCTACTGCAGGATATTGAAAAAACTACACTCCCTCAAGGACTGAAGAGGTGGATCCCGAACTACTTGCGCGGTCGCCAATCATCCGTACTATTTCGAAGAAAATATTCAAAACTGAGAAGAATTAAACGGGGGGTTCCGAAGGGTTATGTCCTCTCCCCGCTATTGATTAACTTCTATATCACGAAACGCCCACAGTCACCTGACTGTAACTAATCCTAAGATTTAAGTTTAACTTTTGATAGAATATACTCCTTCACTCCTCATATGACCAGAATTATAGCCACAGTACAGAGCCACAACAAAATCCTCAAGTCGTTACCCGGCAGCACAAGGGAAAAGAACAAAGAAACGTTCTTGGCAACTTACAAGGCATACAAGACTTCAGACGCAACAAACTTCAGGCAAGCACTGACCGCCATTTACAGTGGAGCAATCAACACCTTCTCCGACTCCATTCCAGTGAATGGCGTACTCGGAGTCAAACCACCACCAATTGCAGAGGAAGAGCTCTAGTTTCCGCAAGAAATTAGAGTGACCCTTGCCCAGCTTCGTTCTGGATACTGTGGCAGGTTAAACGCCTACCTATTCAGAATAGACCCCGACATAGCCAATATATGTCTTGCAATGAGTCTCCGCATTACTCTGGGCACCTCTTTGCATGCCGCATCAAACACACTCATCTGACACCCTTCTCCGTTTGGTCCGACTTCGTCGAAGCAGATTTTCGTTAGAAAACGTCGACGACAACTTAGCTTATCCTTACCATCCTAAGGGAGGCTCGATTCCGATTACTTTGGCGGTCGGGAAAAAACATGCATTTCAGTATAAATGCTGATAGCGGAGTTTGCTAATACTTATATTGGTAAATGTTCAAGAAAGCGATATTTCCGGAAACGTGCACAAATTTTCACGGGAAATGTCTTAGAATACTAGTTTTTGATTCTTCTTCTTCTTTACTGGCGTAGCCACCGCTTACGCGAGTCAACAACAGCGCGCCAGTCATTTCTTCTCTTCGCTACGTGGCGCCAATTGGATATTCCAAGCGAGGCCAGGTCCTTCTCCACTTGGTCCTTCCACCGGAGTGGAGGTCTTCCTCTTCCTCTGCTTCCCGCGGCGGGTACTGCGTCGAATACTTTCAGAGCTGGAGTGTTTTCATCCATCCGGACAACATGACCTAGCCAGCGTAGCCGCTGTCTTTTAATTCGCTGAACTGTGTCAATGTCGTCGTATATCTCGTACAGCTCATCGTTCCATCGTATGCGATATTCGCCGCGGCCAACGCGCAAAGGACCATAAATCTTTCGCAGAACTTTTCTCTCGAAAACTGTCGACTCATCGGTTGTTGTCATCGTCCAAGCCTCTGCACCATATAGCAGGAAATTATGATCGACTTATAGAGTTTGGTTTTTGTTCGTCGAGAGAGGACTTTACTTTTCAATTGCCTACCCAGCCCGAAGTAGCACCTGTTGGTAGGAGTAATCCTGCGTTGGATTTCCAGGCTGACATTGTTGGTGGTGTTTACGCTTGTTCCAAGATAGACGAAATTATCTACAACCTCAAAGTTATGACTGTCAACAGTGACGTGAGAGCCAAGTCGCGAGTGCGACGACTGTTTGTTTGATGACAGGAGATATTTCGTCTTGCCCTCGTTCACTGCCAGACCCATTTGCGTTGCTTCCTTGTTCAGTCTGGAGAAAGCAGAACTAACGGCGCGGGTGTTGAGACCGATGATATCAATATCATCGGCATACGCTAGTAGCTGTACACTCTTATAAAAGATTGTACCTGCTCGATTCAGTTCTGCAGCTCGAATAATTTTCTCCAGCAGCAGATTGAAAAAGTCGCACGATAGGGAGTCGCCTTGTCTGAAACCTCGTTTGGTATCGAACGGCTCGGAGAGGTCCTTCCCGATCCTGACGGAGCTTTTCGTGTTGCTCAACGTCAGTTTACTCAGCCGTATTAGTTTTGAGGGGATACCAAATTCAGACATCGCGGCATAGAGGCAGCTCCTTTTCGTGCTGTCGAAAGCAGCTTTGAAATCGACGAAGAGGTGGTGTGTGTCGATTCACCTTTCACGGGTCTTTTCCAAGATTTGGCGCATGGTGAATACCTGGTCGGTTGTTGATTTGCCAGGTCTGAAGCCACACTGATAAGGTCCAATCAGTTTGTTGACGGTGGGCTTTAATCTTCCACACAATACGCTCGATAGAACCTTGTACGCGATGTTGAGGAGGCTTATCCCACGGTAGTTGGCGCAGATTGTGGGGTCTCCTTTCTTATGAATTGGGCATAACACACTTAGATTCCAATCGTTGGGCATGCTTTCATCCGACCATATTTTCCAAAGATGCATGCTCCTTATCAGTTCTTCGCTGCCGTGTTTGAATAGCTCTTCCGGAAATCCATCGGCCCCTGCCGCTTTGTTGTTCTTCAGGCGGGTAATTGCTATTCGAACCTCTTCATGGTCGGGCAATGGAACGTCTGCTCCATCATCATCGATTGGGGAATCGGGTTCGCCTTCTCCTGGCGTTGTACGTTCACTGCCATTCAGCAGGCTGGAGAAGTGTTCCCTCCATAATTGAAGTATGCTTTGGGCATCGGTGACTAGATCACCTTTGGGGGTTCTACAAGAGTTCTTGAAACCTTCTGTAAGACGCCGCATTTTTTCGTAGAATTTTCGAGCATTACCCCTGTCGGCCAGCTTATAAAGCTGTTCGTACTCACGCATTTCGGCCTCTTTCTTCTTCTGTCTGCAAATGCGTCTCGCTTCCCCCTTCAACTCTCGGTATCTATCCCATCCCGCACGTGTTGTGGTCGATCGTAACGTTGCGAGGTAGGCAGCCTGTTTTCTCTCTGCTGCGACACGGCACTCCTCGTCGTACCAGCTGTTCTTTTGCACTTTCCGAAAACCAATGGTTTTGGTTGCAGCTGTACGTAAGGAGTTTGAAATGCCGTCCCACAGTTCCCTTATACCGAGTTGTTGAGAAGTGCTGTCAGAGAGCAGGAGTGCAAGCCGAGTAGAAAAACGTTCGGCCGTCTGTTGTGATTGCAGCTTCTCGACGTCGAACCTTCCTTGTGTTTGTTGGCGTGCGTTTTTACTACTCAGAGGCGGGTGCGAATCTTGGCTGCAACAATATAGTGGTCCGAGTCGATGTTAGGACCTCGGAGCGCACGCACATCTAAAACACTGGAGACGTGTCTTCCGTCTATCACAACATGATCGATCTGGTTGGTGGTTTTTCGATCCGGAGACAGCCAGGTAGCTTGATGTATCTTCTTATGCTGGAATCTAGTACTACAGATAACCATATTTCGGGCCCCGGCGAAGTCGATCAGCCTCAATCCATTTGGGGATGTTTCCTCGTAGAGGCTGAATTTACCGATCGTAGTGCCAAAGATACCTTCTTTGCCCACCCTGGCGTTGAAGTCGCCAAGCACGATTTTGACATCGTGGCGGGGGCATCTCTCATAAGTGCGCTCCAAGCACTCATAAAGAGCATCTTTGGTCACATCGTCCTTCTCTTCCGTCGGGGCGTGGGCGCAAATCAGCGATATGTTGAAGAACCTCGCTTTGATGCGGATTGTGGCTATACGTTCATTCTCCGGGTTGAATGATAGTACTCGGCGACGGAGTCTCTCTCCCACCACGAACCCAACACCAAACTTGCGCTCCTTTATATGGCCACTGTAGTAAATGTCACAAAGACCTACTCATCTCTGTCCTTGTCCCGTCCATCGCATTTCTTGGACGGCGGTGATGTCAGCCTTTATCTTTACGAGGACATCTACCAGCTGGGCAGCGGCACCTTCCCAATTAAGGGACCGGACATTCCAAGTACATGCCCGCAAATCATAGTCCTTATTTCGTTTGCCATGGTCGTCATCTAAAGGGGGGTCTCTCATCCGAGGCTGTTTTTTCCTTTTCATTTCATTGGGGGTGTTTTTTTACGTGGCGGGTCCCAAACCCAGCGCACAACCCTATGCAGGGGATGTTTCGCCTTCTCACTTTAGCTCGCCTTCAAACGGATGTCCTTAGGCTACCCAGAGGATACTTGGTCAAAGACCGGAAGTCGTGAGCTGTTTGAGTCATATGTAAAAGAATCGTTTCTGGCCACTCCCAAGTGAATGGCGATCAGAGAACTTTCCTCACTTACGTGAACTTCTACACATGACTCCATTCTCCATTTTTGATTCTACTTTACGAAAATGTATGGCGCGTGCCCTTAAAAACAATATTTTCTTTTGTTTTAATAAAGTATTTCCCGAAATTAAAAATTCACTGTTACACTTAACACGTCTTTAGATGTTAAAAACATATTTTCTATCAATTATATACACGTAATTATTGATGTTGTTCAGTTCATCAATAAGAGAAATTGGGTTTTATGTTATTTTTTTTTTTTTAATATGAAAAACTTCACAATCACTTCACTTCAACGAAAACGGCAAGATTATGTTCGAAATTATGGCATCCCTGTTGTAAATTCGAATGGGCACTGTTGATTCATGAACTGGTCGTTTTCGAATTATCGAAACTGTCGATATTTCAGACTGAACAAGAATTGATAAAAATGAAAAATACACAATAGAAAAATTGATAATTCATTATTATTGCAGAAAGAAGTTGGACACAGAAGAGTTATGAACGCCGGGGTGTTGGACCGACCAGGGTTATTTTTTTCGAGCGCTCGATTTCTTTTTATTTTTCAAATTATTATTATTTTTCTATAATGTATCTCTCATTTTTATCAATTCTTGTTTAGTCTCGAATATCGGCAGAATCGTTATTTTGAAACCGATCACTAGTGCCCAATTGAATTTCGAACAGTGGTGCCATATATAGCGTAAATATCGTGCAAAATCATATTTGTATGTGGTTTTTATTACAAAAAAAAAACATAAAAATAGGTAAAGCGCCATATATATTCGTAAATTACAATTAAAAACACGGGTAAATGTTCAGGAGAGCGGCTTTTCCGAAAACGAGCACCGTTTTATAATGAATTATACATTTTTCTATTATGTATTTCTCATTTTTATCAATTCTCATTCAGTCTCGAATATCGAAGGTATCGATAATTCGAAAACGATCAGTTCATGAATCAATAGTGCCCATTCGAATTTACAACAGTGATGCCGTAATTTCGAACCTAACCTTGCCATTATCGTTGAATTGAAGTGATTATAAAGTTTTTCTAATTTTTATAAAAATAACATAAAAACCAATTTATCTTATTTATTAACTAAACAACATCAATAATCACGTTTATATAATTGATAGAAAATATATTTATATTAAGTGCAAAAGTGAATTTTTAATTTCAGGAAATACAATGTTTTTCTATTAAAACAAAGAAAATATTGTTTTTAAAGACACGCGTATTCGTAAAGTAGAATTAAAAACGAGTATTTTAAGACACTTCCCGTGAAAATTAGTGCACGTTTTCCGAAAAGCCGCTATCCTGAACATTTACAAAAACAAGAATTTTTAGACATTTCCCGTGAAAATTGGTGCACATTTTCGGGAAATGCCCCTCTCCTGAACATTTACCCTTATATTTTTTTAAAATATTCCCGATTAAAAAAATATTTATCAATAACACGTATGCCCGTTTTCACAGTTCATACTTAAGTTTTGCTCAAATAAAACCTTAGCTAAGCATTGTTGCAGACTGAGTAGTTGTTTGCGTTTCACAGTCAATGCTTAATTTCTATAAAATTTTATTTTGATATACGGCAACATTTTGGGTAAAATATGTTTTACAAAAGTCATCCATATAAATATGTTTGAAATATTTAAATTATAACAGACAATAGATAAATTTGCAAGGAAAGTTGGGCACGATTCCGATTACTTTGGCGGAGGGGTAAAAAAACCGAATTTGCGTATAAATGGGGTATGTACGGATAGGGGGGCTTCTCCAGAGGAGGAATATCCAAAAATAACATAAAAATAACTAATATTTTTTGAAATATTCACGTTTAAAAATTCAAAAATTTGCACTAAGAACGCATTTTCTTTCTCCATGTTTCACAGAATATCTTCACGTTTTTCACTCACTATATTTAAATATACACTCTTAGCATTGAAATAAGTTCAGTTTTCACTTTTATTTTGTATTTTTTCAGCGAAATTCAGTAATTTAAAATCACTTATCAAATTTATGGCTCAAAAGTTTAGAGTGTTTATATTTACGAGGAAAACCAGCATTGCCACACCTTAAAAACCAAAAGTGAAGGATTTTTTAGCGTTTCACAGCGTTTTCTTTGTTTGTACTTTCGAGTGATTCTTTTTTCTTTATTAACTATAAAAAAACTATAAAGATTTTTCAAGCTAAAATTGAATATGTGAACACTTTTCTATATACATACATATATGAATATATGAATAATATGTGATTTATATTTAATAAACACAGATAAGTAAAATCGTGTGATAATATTATATATATGATTGTAATATAACATTTTTATATACATATTAGGTTGACAAAAAGTCTTGCTGTATTTTCGCTAGTTGGCGCTGAAATCGCGTAGTTCTAGTATTATTCGTCGCATCGGGTCATGCTATACCTTTTTGGAAAGCCCATTTCACGCGCTAATACGTGTTTGATTGATTGTCGTTTATTTTAAGTCGTTCGTGAGTTATAGCGTCGCAAACATGGAGCAAAACAAAGAGAAAATACGGCATATTTTACAGTACTACTACGATAAAGGCAAAAATGCATCTCAAACCGCCAATAAAATTTGTGCAGTTTATAGACCCGATACAGTTTTCATTTCCACTGCACAACGATGGTTTTAACGTTTTCGTTCTTGTGTAGAAGTGGTCGAAGATGCGCCACGCTCCGGAAGGCCTGTTGTCGAAAATTGCGACAAAATCGCTGAATTCGTCGAAAGAGACCGGCATAGTAGTCATCAAACCGTTATAAACCATTTGAAGAAGCTTGGAGTCACTAAGAAGCTCGATGTATGGGTGCCACACGAATTGATTCAATAAAAATACCGCAAGACTTTTTTGACAAACCATTATTACAATTTTATACTACAATAAAATCATCAGCGAATACCCGGGGTGACTGAAGTACTTTCGCGTAGTACTCCTTTCTGCGTTGAAAATAAAAAAATATATTGAGTTTTTGTTATAAAGAGGTTAAAGTGGTTAAATTTTTTGAGTTTGAGTGCATAATAACCAAAAAAATATAACCACTTTATATCCAATATTGAAACAAAATTTTAGTTTTCGTTATAAAATGAATAAAATTTGGTTATTATATCTGTCAGCGATTTCCATTTATTTTTCATGATACATTGTTTTGTATTTCAGGTGACGATATATATATTTTTATATTTAAAATTTGAGTTTTGGGTATAAAGTGGTTTTATTTGTTGGTTATCATGCACTCATATTGTAACAAAATTTGAGTTTTCGTACTGTACTCATATATGTACTTTACACTTAATTACGTAATATTATTATATAATATTACTAATACATTTATATAATATTACTTATTTGCTTAATAAATTTATAAAAGAAAATATCCATATGCATGAATAGAGAAATCTTTGCGAAAGAGGAATTTCAGCTAATTGCCTTATCGTCACATGGCAGCGCTCCATTTCGTCGTAATTTTTGGTAAACAAATGAGGTTCAAACAAGTGCAAAATGTAATTTTTAAAATAAAGATTTTTTAGGTAAAAACCCTGCCAAAAGTGCAAAATGTGGATTTATTTAAAAGTTTATAGTGTAATTTAATTAATTTGAAGTGAAAAATGTGAATAAAGTGCGTTTAATGCGGTGAAATAGCTTCTTGAAATGGTCCAATTTCGCGAATTTTCGAAATTTAAGGTCGAATATCTCGTAAACTAAGCGTTTGCGGACCCTATAGCCCTATATTTTTTAATCAGGAGGACTTCCTCTTTCCAACGGTACCGGAATCGGAATTGTGCCGAAAGTTGTATCGAAAATGGATGAAAACAACAAAAGAACTTCGAATTTTACCGCTAGCGAGACGATGCACCTAGTGAAACTGGTGAAAAACCCAATCCGATTCCATATTTTTTCACAAAAAAAAATTTCTTATTTATTATTCTTCTATTGACAAATAACTGAAAATTCAAAACAAAAATCAGCTAATACTTAAGCAGTGCTTAAGTCTCGCATTTTCATTACTTAAACATAACTTAAGTATGAATTATTTTCCTGTTTTATCTTAAGCACAACTTAGGTATGGACTGTGAAACCGGGCAATAGTATTTCTCAATGTTTCCTTATTTCACATTTTTTACTTTGTATACTTAAATATACACCCTAAACATTAAAATAAGTTTACATTTCTCTTTTATTTTATTTTCTAGCCAAATTTATTGATTTAAAAATCATTTAGCACACTCATAGTTGAAAAAAGGGATAATGGGATGCCCAACTTATTCCAGTGTGAGAGCGCCTCAAAATAAGCGTTTTTTATAACATTTTCCATTATGGCCAGATTGATTAAAAAAAGAATTTTTGGGCATTTTAAATTAAAACACCCAACATTTATTACGATTGCAAATTATTATATATTGAACTTCTAATATTGGCGAAACAATTTAAATCTTTTTTTATGATTTTATGGTATATTAACACAACTGACTTTCGATCTTTCAGTACTTAATAAGGTGAATTAAGCCTGTTTTTAATCATTTATAATTGAAAATTAATTCTAAAGTGCATCAAATTACAAAACGCTTCAAGAAATATATTTAAATTTTTATTAGCGATCTTGAACGGCGCAAACAAATTCCTCCGTTCATATATATTTTTGGTATAATTTCAATCTGGCCGTTCCAGTCATTCCAATTACAAACGTCAAAACCTCCTCAATCCAGTCAACTGTCAAAGTTTAGGTGGTTTTGACGTTTAGCAATTGTTCTCTCACTTCCAGTGAGAGAAGAGTTGGACATCTCTTTATCTCTGGTTGAAAAGATGAGATTGTTTACAATTATAAGGAAAGCGAGCGTTGCCACATCTTAACAACCAAATAAGAATATTTTTCAACGACAGCGTTTTCTTTGTTTGTATTTTCGCGTGACTTTTTTCTTTGTTATCTATACTTATACATATGTATATAAAATTCTTTCCAATATTTTTTAAGTTACAATTGAATATGTGACGTACCCCTTTCAGCGTTGGCGGTCTTCGGGCGCGTTCTTCGGGTCGAGTCAACACCCGGGGTGACTCAAGTACTTTCACACAGTACTACTTTCTTTGAACTTTAAAGTCAAATATCTCGTAAACTAAGTGTTTGCGGTACCTATAACCTTCGCTGACCAGATAAATTCATGCTTTAGACCAGTCGATTAGCCACCATGATCATGTGTTATCACACCCTTAGATTTTTTCCTGCTGGGATACGTAAAGTCTAAGGTCTAAGCGGACAATCCCGTTTTGATTAAGGTCTTGGAGCAATACATAACGCCTGTCCTTCGCCAGTTACCAGTCGAAATGCTTGATCGAGTGATCGGAAATTCAGACGTAGCCGCGGACAATATTTGAAAGATATTTCCTTATTTTTTGAATTACAATACATTGGTGGCAGTTATATAAGGAGAAAATATTTAAATGAAAATAAAACCTAGATTTTAACCAGTTCTGGAACACAAAAAATAAATACATATTTATATATCGGTTAACCTATAACTGCTTTTTAACATATTTGTTTTGACTAGTATATTGATTAATACGATTGATAAATTGTATACATTTGTTGTATAATCTGGAGCAATTGTGTACAAATTTATCCTGAATCATGGTTTTTAGTACAGTATCGATATTTTTTAAATCATAGTATATATGAAAGTCATTGAGATAAAATATATGACTAGAAGGACACTGCATATTTTTAATATTTGGGTTTCCCTGCTTTTTCAAAAGAATTAATCGTCTTTTGGCAATAAAACACAGTATTTCTAGAAATTCGGCAATATTTAAGCCAAAGTCTAGGTGCAACATTTGCTGACATTGTTCATTAAAATTATGACTTCTTCTGAAATCATTGATCTCAATCACAACTTTCCTGAAATTAGACGAAATATTATTCCATATATATTTTAAATTGGCAGCGTTAAACCAGTTATGATTCACCGATATAGTGTCAGTAATATTACAAACTTGATGATACCACCCACTTGGGACGAATATGGCTTCGTTTTGTTCTTGATACACTACGAAATACTTTATATTTGATTTACGCAAAGTTTCCTCATTAATTTCATAAGGTAGTTTTTTATACCGATCCAATAATTTCAACTCCTCACCGGGAGGCAAAAGAATCCACTTTTTGTAACCGTATACATTTGCAGACCAACTGAATGATCCAAAAACATCTACATGAAAAGGAGTCCTGCTTGAAAAATTAAAAGGGAACAATTTTATGAGCTTTATTTTTTTGTACATAATTTTACCATGTATTTTTCGGTCCCATATACACGAATCGATAGTCATCTTGGTCATTCTCAGTTAAAAATTCATTTAACCAATCCGAAAAAAAATGCTTAGGAACATTATAGAACTCGTAATTCCGAAGATATGCTTTTAAATGCCAATCTTTTAAATAAAGGTGTACCGAATCTTCACCACTATTTCGACTTAGAACAGATTTTTCCCATTTGTCAATATAATCGCAAAATGGTACTTCAATTGATGCACTTTTATCTATACAGCTTGTTACAGGAACTAAACAGTCCTTTATTTTATCCTTAAGATAGGCAAAATTTATATTCATCTGTGCAGCATTTTTTTTGATATCCACGTGTGGCTGCACTCCCAATCACTAGATATATTTGTTATAACTGCTGGCCAATTTTGGTTAATAAATCCCCAGTAAAAAGTATTATAAGATATCTCGTCTACACCAAACCTTATTATGTCATTTTTTAAATATGTGTCTAATTTAATACAATTCTCTAAGTCCAAGCGAATCATATTTATCAACCTAACTCGGTTGTTGATCAGAATCTCCTTTCTTGCTCTCTCGCTTGTCAGCTAGCAAGGCACCCTGATCTGTTTTCTGAGCTGGCAACAAAACACAATCAGGGTGCTGTAACCCAGCAGTTAGTGAAAAAGGCTGGATGCCAGAAGGCAGAGATAAAGAGATGTCCAACTCTTCTCTCACTGGAAGTGAGAGAACAATTGCTAAACGTCAAAACCACCTAAACTTTGACAGTTGACTGGATTGAGGAGGTTTTGACGTTTGTAATTGGAATGACTGGAACGGCCAGATTGAAATTATACCAAAAATATATATGAACGGAGGAATTTGTTTGCGCCGTTCAAGATCGCTAATAAAAATTTAAAACAATGAAAATCAAATAAAATGCGAAATTTAAATATATTTCTTGAAGCGTTTTGTAATTTGATGCACTTTAGAATTAATTTTCAATTATAAATGATTAAAAACAGGCTTAATTCACCTTATTAAGTACTGAAAGATCGAAAGTCAGTTGTGTTAATATACCATAAAATCATAAAAAAAAGATTTAAATTGTTTCGCCAATATTAGAAGTTCAATATATAATAATTTGCAATCGTAATAAATGTTGGGTGTTTTAATTTAAAATGCCCAAAAATTCTTTTTTTATTCAATCTGGCCATAATGGAAAATGTTATAAAAAACGCTTATTTTGAGGCGCTCTCACACTGGAATAAGTTGGGCATCCCATTATCCCTGCCAGAAGGGCAGCGCTATAACTATTTCACGAAATAAGTGTAAAATGAAATTTCATTGAACTGTGCGAACATATTTTGGGAAAATATACCGTGCTATATTCCCATACGTTACAATGCAACTCCATAGGCAATATATATTGCGAACAACTTCAGAAATTTATTGCCCCTATGGTGCAATAATCTTGTTTGCCTGTTTGCCCATTTCCTATCATGAACTAATCAATCAAATAACTAGAAATGTATTTTTATCTTCCACAAATGTGTATTTTGAAACAAGATATCATATTAGGGCATAATATGCGAACAATTATCTTAAATTGATCAATGGATTTGAATACATACATTACCTCTTTTGCTAATAGTTATGTTTTGAATATTTCTTTGCTAATTTGTAATATCAGCCTCAATAAAAAGACTTACCACTTGCATTTAATCTTCCCTGACATCCCCAAAGCTATACATGTACATGTTGTCTTTTAAACATTTGTGTGGAAATGAAAACTGCTCTCTCAAGTCACCAAAAGTATCACATCTGGCAGCACCGTTTGTCAGTTATTATATTCTTTCTTTCTTTAGATATTCTTTCTGGAAATTTAGAGTTTCAAGTTTTTTTTTAGATTTTAGTTTTAAAAAGCGTCACTTCTTGTATACAGGGATAATGGGATGCCCAACTTATTCCAGTGTGAGAGGGCTGCAAAATAAGCGTTTTTTATAACATTTTCCATTGTGGCCAAATCGAACAAAATACGAATTTTTGGGCATTTAAATTAAAACACCCAACATTTAATACGATTGCAAATTATTATATATTGGACTTTTAATAAATGGCGAAACTATTTAAATTATTTTTTAAGATTTTATAGTATATTAAAACAACTGACTTTTAATGTTTGAATACTTAATAAGGTGAATTAAGCCTGCTAGTTCTCAATCATTAAATGTTTTCAATCATTGGTAACTGAAAATTAATGCTACTATGCATACAATTGCAAAACGTTTAATGAAATATAATTAAATTTCGAATTTTCTTTGATTTTCATTGTTTTACATTTTTATTAGTGATCTTCAACGGCGGCAACAAATTCCTCCGTTCACATATATTTTGGTATAATTTCAATCTGGTCGTTCCAGTCATTCCAATTGCAAAACGTCAAGACGTACCCAATCCAGTCAACTGTCAAAGTCCGGTAGGTGAGCGGCTCTCACATTTCCAGTGACAGGAGAGTTGGGGACAGACATAAAGAGATGTTTAACTTCTCTCTCACTGGAAGTGAGAGAGCAATTGTTAAACGCCAAAACCTACTGAACTTTGACAGCTAATCGAGTTCAGTAGGTTTTGACGTTTATCAATTGGAAACGGGCGATGGCCAGATTGAAATCCCGCCAAATTATTATTCGAATGGAGACATTTTTCATTTTTTTGTCTCCATTTGTAACGGCCATTATTTCGAAGAATACCGAAGGTGAAACAGCACGCAGATTGAAAGATGTGAGTATATTTTAATTTTTATTAAGTAAATTTGCACTTATTTAATACTTTTTTACTTTAATTTTACAGACAAAATGCCGAAAACAACCAGCAGTTGGAAGAAATGTGTTGTTGGCTGCAACGAGGGAGGAAGGATATTTAGTTTTCCAGACAGTGGAACGGACCTCGAACGGTGAGTGAAAAACATTAAATAGTGCAAAAAGTGTTTGTAAATTTGTGAAAAATTTCGAATAAATAAGTGTTTCTATTGTGCAGTTAAAATAGTAATTTTGAATAATAAAATTGAATTTCCGTGTGTTATTAAGTGTGATGTGCTGAACAAGTAGAGCGCGACAGACTGCAAGCGACATCTGTCAAATATTAAAATACACACGTTCTTACGGACATGGTTATGTCGTCGTGCAGCTGCCTCAATAGCTTTGTCCTTAAGAACATGTGTATTTTAATATTTAACAAATGTCGCTTGCAGTCTGTCGCGCTCTACTTGTTCAGAGCGTAACTGTCAATTCATTGCCATTGCCGTTAAATTAATTGTTTTAAAGTAACGATTTATAATTGAATATTTATGATAGTCATAAAAAATAATTGTACTTTTAAATATTCATTAAATATGCACTTTTTGCACTATTATTATTATTAGTATACATATTTTATAATTATATATAACATTTTGTATTTAATTTTGTTTCTTTTAATAGGCGTAAATGTTGGCTCAAGCGTTTAGGTGTTTTTGAAGATCAAAGTGAAAAAACACCTAAACACATTTTTGCGTGCGAGCGGCATTTTTCAAATGAAATGCGTAACGCAAAAAAATTGCTTCCGAGAGCCGTTCCGGACATAAATTTAATAAATGAGCCAATATTTAACGCCCCAAATTCTGAAGATATAATCGAAATAGGCGTTGAAGATTTTTTCCCCAAATGGAAGGATCTGCCTCAAATGCAAACGGTGCATCGAGGCAGCTGCTTCCGCTTTTAGAAAGGGAAGACCGCGAAAACATTTTAGAGCCTCTGCCACTTCTTGAGGAGGAACTGCTAAAGAGTAGCGAAAAAGCCGCGCAAACAGGTAGGGGTCTGACAGCAGGGACAGATAGGAAAAAAAATTGAGAGAAGAGAATAGGATTTTAAAAATAAAATTAGACGAAAAAGAACAGGAGAATAGGAGTTTAAACGCTCAGTTGGTCCAAATGACAACTGAATTAGAAAGATGTAGGGAAATGTTAAGAAGCAGTTCATTTAGGGAAGAGTCAGATCCTCTTGAGATAGTTTGCAGCAAAGTTCCTCCTCAGTTAGGTGCTTGTATTAGGAGTAGTTTTTTAAATAGTAATCGCCAAAGTCACGGTCGGCGATATGACAGTTTTCTTAAAACTTTAGCTTTGGGTGTATTTTTTTTGTCACCAGTCGCTTACCGCTACCTAAAGCACCAACTTAGTTTTCCCTCGGAAACTACATTACACAATTTTGTCACAGATTGGCCTCGTTTCCCAGGTTGCACCCAAAGCAGCATAAAGTCTTTAAAAATTAGGAGTAAGGGATTTTCTTTCGAACAAAAGTTCATATCAGTTTCTAGTGATGAAATGTCACTGAAATGTCATTTGCAGTATGATAGGAAATTTTATAGGGTGATAGGTCTTGAAGATTATGGCGATGAAAATCGCACATCTAGAATAGCCACAACTGCAATGACCATAATGGTGCAAGGTATAGGTGGAGAACCTTGGTCCCACCCGTTAGCTTATTTTTTTATTAAAGGCTCATGTAAAGAGGATGTCCTCAAGAAATATATTCTTGAAGCCATTACCCAACTTCAAAATATAGGGCTAGTTCCTTGCCATTTTGTTTGTGACCAGGGTACCAATTTTCAAAATTTAGCTAATTTGTTAGGTGTTTCAATGTCACGGCCCTTTTTTGACGTTAATGGTAAGGAAATATGTTTTTTTTACGATAGCACCCATTTATTGAAATGTAGTCGAAACTGCTTACAAAATATGAAAAATAAAGTTGATTTTAAAAATAGTCGCGTATGTTGGTCAGATGTAGTCCATTTTTATAAACAGGACTGTAAGTCGAGTTATCGGTGTGCGCATAAATTAACCGATGCTCATATTTACCCCAATACCTTTCAAAAAATGAAAGTTAAATTCGCGTCTCAAGTTTTAAGTAATACGGTCGCTTCAGGTATGCTTTCTCTTTACAGCTCGGGAGCCTTAAGCTCAAATAGTATGAGCTTCATTAATACCGCGGATTTCGTTTCTTTTTTTTAACAAATTATTCGATATTTTTAATAGTAGTTTCACTGAGGCCATTGTACCCACTAAAAAAGTTTTTATAAGTTCCCCAGAGCAAAACCAGTTTTTAGATGAGGCAGAAAAAGTTTTGAAAACAATTCGGGTCGTAGATGAGTTAGGAAACAACACAACAAGTAATTTCAATTTTATAAAGGGGTGGTTAATTAATATTAATAGTTTAAGACGATTGTGGCGATTGCTGTCACACTCAGGATTTCCTTACCTGAAGACAAGACGACCATGTCAGGACAGCTTAGAGCATTTTTTTGGTCAGATTAGAAGTAGGGGAGGTACTAGAGTTACACCTTTCATGTTCTCTAGTTTATTTAGGAAGTCATGGGGCTTACGTTACGTAAATATCGTAACAAAAGGTAACTGTGAGCTGCCTTTAGAACCCGAAGCCACAGTTATTTCAGAACATAGCCATAATGTTCTTCTTAATGTGTGCAATGATTCCGTTTTAAGTGACCTTTCTTGGCAGGATTTCCAGGGTTTACCACGGCCCGAACACTCCATTGTTAGGTCCATTACTTTAGATAGTAGTTTAGAAATTAGCTTTTTAAAGGAAAATGCTTTTAGTTATTTTTGCGGCTACCTTTATTTGAAAATTTTTAAAATGCACACATGCCTCCTGCCATTACCTTATTTAGGAGATGAAATTCCTTCTGATGAATTCATCTTCATACATCAAAACCAGATCGATAAATGCAACTTAGTGAAGCCGCCTCAAGAATTTGTTGCATTTATTAATAATTTAGAAATAAAATTTGTTGAGGAATTTGACAGAAATTGTCATAAAATAGGGTTAGGAGAAATACTTTTTGCTAAATTAAAAGATATTAGGCCCTTCTTGTGTTGTGAAGACTGTGACCCAAAGGTAGTTATTGCTCTATTTATTAGAATTAGAATTTATTTTGTGACGAAATTTTTAAATAGAGATTTATCTTTACCCAATTTTAAGAATAAAATTTTATGTGTTTCACATTTGTAGTTTTTATCTTTCTTTTTTAGTGGTTGCAATGAGCTATTATTTTATACTAAATTAAGATTTTTTAAGCAGATTCGCATTATGAGGCTCTTAAGTTAGAAAGTTTAATAGAAAGTTTTTAATAACAAATTAGAATTTGGGGTTTAAATATTGGCATTTGTGTATATGTATGTATGTTTATTTTTATAGTTTTAAGTATTATATTAAATACTGTGATATTGTTTTTGTTATTTTTTTATACTGTTATATATGAATTGTTATTGTTTTGTTTATTTTCATTTTTTTTATGTAAATAAATTTTTAATGGGTGATATAGGCCTACTGGGGAACCGAGCACCCAAAAATAACTTCGGTAACGCGCCCTTTTGCATACCTCATAGGTGGTGTGGAAAATGCGAATTGGGTTTTTTATTTAAAATGCCCAAAAAATAGTTTTTTTCTGATCTGGCTACAATGGAAAATGTTATAAAAAACGCTTATTTTGAGGCGCTCTCACACTGGAATAAATTGAACATCCCTTTATTCCTGGTTGGGGATCTCTTTGTCTCTGCTTGTATAGGAGCCAACAAGTGAAGTAGTCTTTTGAATTATCTTAATAAATCGTTTAAATATTAAATGAGGTGTTTTTTACCGCCACACTAGCAATGGATCACATGAAATATAATTAGACACCAATTGCCAAACATTACCATTGTACTTTGGCCATATTGATAGCAATACAGTTTTTTAGCCATTTGAAGTTGATTTTGAGATGCCCCGTAAGAAATCTGTGTAATACGATCTGCATGTATCTGATTACCAATACGGCTGCCAAATGAGTTTTCATTTATGAACCATAAACTGAACCAAATTGAATAAACATGGACCAAATTTAATTCAAATACAAAGATGGGGGCAGAGATAAAGAGCTATTTAACTCCTCTCTCATTGGAAGTGAGAGAGCAATTGCTAAATGTCAAAAACTACTGAACTCGGTTAGTTGTCAAAGTTCAGTAGGTTTTGACGTTTATCAATTGGACACGGGCGATGGCCAGACTGAAATTTTACCAAAAAAATATTTAAACGAAGGGATTTGTTGCATCGTTCAAGACCACTGATAAAAAATGTAAAACAATGAACATTAAATTAATTTGTAAAATTTAAAGGTATTTGATGAAACGGCACACTCCGATTTCTTTGGCGCCGCGATTTGAAGGTACCGTTGGAAAGAAGAAGTCCTCCTGATTAAAAAACCTTCAGGGTTATAGGGTCCGCAAACGCTTAGTTTAGGAGATATTCGGCCTTAAAGTTCAAAAATTCGCAAAATTGGACCATTTCAAGGAGCTATTTCAGCACCTTAAACACACTTTTTTCACATTTTTCACTTCAAATTAATTAAATTGCACTATAGTCTTTTGAATAAATCTACATTTTACTCTTTTAGCAGGTTTTTTACCTACTTGTTTCAACCTCATTTGTTTACCAAAAATTACGACGAAATGGAGCGCTGCCATGTGATGATAAGGCAATTCGCTGATTTCTCTTTTTCGCAAAAATTCCTCTATTCATGCATATGGATTTTTATTTTTTTTTTTTTATTTTATTATATAATAATATTATATATACATATGTATAAGTAATATTATATAATAATATTACGTAATAAAGTGTAAAGTATACAGTGCAGTTCGAAAACTCAAATTTGTTTCAATATGAGTGCATGATAACCGAAAAATATAACCACTTCATACCCAAAACTCATATTTTAAGTATAATAATATATGTATCGTCGCCTAAAATACAAACCAATGTATCATCAAAAATAAATGGAAATCGCTGACAGATATAATAACCAAAATTTATCCATTTTATAACGAAAACTTAAATTTTATTTCAATATTGGATATAAAGTGGTTATATTTTTTGGTTATTATGCAGTTTTAGGCGACGATATATACCTAAATTATTATATTTAAAATATGAGTTTTGAGTATGAAGTGGTTATATTTTTTGGTTATTATACACTCAAACTCATATTTTAAATATAATAATATATATATCGTCGCCTAAAATACAAACCAATGTATCATCAAAAATAAATAGAAATCGCTGACAGATATAATAACAAAATTTACCATTTTATAACGAAAACTTAAATTTCGAGTGCATGATAACCATAAATTATAACCACTTAATACCAAAAAGTGAATATATTTTTTTATTTTCAACGCAGAAAGGGGTACTACGCGAAAGTACTTTAGTCACCCCGGGTATTCGCTCGGACAAGGTTATTTTTATAGAGCGCGGCCGAAAGCCGCCAACGCAGAAAGGAGTACTATGCGAAAGTACTTCAGTCAACTCGGGTATTCGCTCGGCTGGGGTTATTTTTTTAGAGCGCGGCCAAAGGCCGCCAACGCAGAAAGGAGTACTATGTGAAATTACTTCAGTCACCTCGGGTATTCGCTCGGTCAGGGTTATTTTTATAGAGCGCGGCCGAAGGCCGCCAACGCAGAAAGGAGTACTATGCGAAAGTACTTCAGTAAGTATTATGTATATAAAAATGTTATATTACAATCATAAACATACATATATAATATTATAATGTTATCACACGATTTTACTTATCTGTGTTTATTAAATATAAATCACATATTATTCATATATTCATATATGTATGTATATGGAAAAGTGTTCACATATTCAATTTTAGCATTTTAGCTTGAAAAATCTTCTTTATAGTTTTTTTATAGTTAATAAAGAAAAAAGAATCACTCGAGAGGTAGAAACAAAGAAAACGCTGTGAAACCCTGAAAAATCCTTCACTTTTGGTTTTTAAGGTGTGGCAATGCTGGTTTTCCTTGTAAATATAAGCGCTCTAAACTTTTCAGCCATAAATTTGACAAGTGATTTTTAAATTACCAAATTTAGTTGAAAAATTGCAAAATAATTGTGAGATGTAAGCTTATTTCAAAGCTTAGAGTGTATATTTAAATATACAGTGTAAAGAACGTGAAAAAATTTAGTGAAACATAGAGAAATAACATGTTTTCTTGGTGCAAATTTTTGAATTTTTAAACGTGAATATTTTAAAAAATATTAGTTATTTTTATGTTATTTTTGGAATTTCCTCCTCTGGAGAAGCTCCCCTATCCGTACATACCCATTTATACGGAAATTCTGTTTTTTTACCCCTCCCCCAAAGTAATCGGAATCGTGCCGATGAAACGTTTGAAGCATCATAGTATTATTTCCAAAGGAAAATGATTAAAAACATTTAATGACTGAGAGCTAACAAGCTTAAATCCTTTTATTGGGTATTGAAAGGTCAGAAGTCAGTTGTTCTAATATACTTTAAAAGGATTTGAATATTTTCTCCATATAATAAATAATTACTATTTAGTAATTTTTATTCGTATTAAATGTTGGGTGTTGGGTTGATAAACGCCCAACAATTTTTATTTTGTTCAATCTGGCCATAATGGAAAATGTTATAAAAAACGCTAATTTTGAGGTGCTCTCACACTGGAATAAGTTGAACATCCCCTTATTCCTGGATGGGGGCGTGTGAGCAAAAAATAAAATACTGGGGCAGATAATTGGACCAATATTGCGACCAAAGATAAAGAGATCCCCAACTCTCCTGTCACTGGAAGTGAGAGAGCAATTGCTAAACGTCAAAACCTACCGACCTTTGACAGTTCACTGGATTGGGTAGGTTTGACGTTTTGCAACTGGAACGGCCAGATTGAAATTATACCAAAAATATATGTGAACGAAGGAATTTGTTGCCGTCGTTCACGATTGCTAATAAAAATTTAAAACTATGAAAATCAAATAAAATGTGAAATTTAAATATATTTCATGAAACGTTTTGTAATTTAATGCATAATAGAATTAATTTTCTATTACAAACGATTAAAGACATATATTATTTGAGAACTAATAGGCTTAATTCGCCTTATTAAGTATTGAAAGATCGAAAGTCGGTTGGTTTAAAATGCCATAAAATCATAAAAAAGGAATTAAGTAGTTTCGCCATGTATTAAAAGTCCAATATATAATAATTTGCAATCGTAATAAATGTTGGGTATTTTAATTTAAAATGCCCAAAAATTTTTATTTTGTTCGATCTAACCATAATGGAAAATGTTATAAAAAACGCTTATTTTGAGGCGCTCTCACACTGGAATAAGTTGGGCATCCCATTATCCCTGATTGCGACACTGCTACTTTTCTGGTGATATTCAGCTGTTAAATATTTGCAACATTTTTGCATCAAATCTGATACATTGCTATACTGCCGCAGTGATTGAGACTTAAACGTCCTTATATTTTTCCACAAATGAGGAAATATACATTCACTTCGGTAATTGAATTTTAATTTTTTATACTACGCAACTAGTGTTCTTTTTGTTTTATATGCCAATTGAAATCATTCACAGTCAATTTTATAAGTTGTAGTACACTTCTCAGGCTCAAAAAAGAATCTAAGTTCTTTCCGCTGAAAAATAAATATCTTTGTTTGAGTGAGAATATATTCACTCTAACTTTATTTTGATATTTTTAAGCCTTATATACTATTTTGGAAACTGTCTTAAATAAGTAAATATATTTGTATGTGTATATGTATGTATGCTTTGTTTCATATTGTTTATGCTCCTTGATATGGGGTTGTTATCTGATTTGTAAATTTATGACTTGTGTCCCATGTATTTTTATTGTTATTAAATGGGTTAATAGTATGTTTGCTGTTTATGTACATATGTGTGTATGTATGAAAATAGGTACATATTTATTTTTAATAGTATTTCGGCTTTGCTGATACTAAATAAGTAGGCATGTTCAATGATATTTGAACATATTGCCGAGGAAAAAATTATTATTTAAAATTAGTGAACTGTGTGTTTTCATGATCTTAAGTATTACATATTTCTTATCTTATTTTTTTAATATTCTTTTATGTAGAATATATAAAAAAGAACTAAATATATTATTGTACTTCCCGCTCTTTGGTAGCATCGAACATGTTCAATTTTGAACATTCTCCCTAGCGGCAAAAGTGACTGCTTGAAAGGTGACCACAGCTTGCGATCCTGTCATGGTCGTCAACTAAGTGACGTTCACACTTATTATGCGCCTTCCTGTGTTGCATCAGTGATAGCTTGCTCGTAATTTTTTGTTGATATTCGAGTCCTGTCGGCTATTCTTCTTTTGTGTCGGACGACGGTATACCTTTAATTTTTAGGTTATTTATTTGCATCTTAGTATTCTTCTCTTTATTGCTTTATCATTATTTTCATATAGCGTTTTTAACTCCAATGTAATCGATATGAAATTTTGGAGCAATGGACTCGAGGCGGATATATTTTATCAATTTGTGTATTGATGACTTTGAAAGAGCTGATTACATCTTCCTTGCTGGTATCGATATTGTTTTTCCTTAAGTTGGTTCTGCATTTTAGTAGCAAAATTTTCTTCTTTTGCTCTGTCTGATTGAACTAACTCAATTGGTTTTTTTTATACCTACAGAAGATGGAGTAATCGAACTGTTATTAATTTTTCTTCTTCTATCTTTTGCACTGTATTAGTTAGTTTAGGTTTCCCCGCAGTTGTAGATAATTTGGGTATTATTATTCTGTCCCACTGCGTTGTGAACAGAATTCGCTGATTGTCAAACTTTTGCCTAAGTAGACTCCATGCAGCTTCATAATTTTTCGACGAAATTTGAAGATGCTGTATTACTCCTGCAGCTTCGCTTTTTAAGCATTGACGAAGACGCATAATTTTTTCGGCATCTGCTCGTTGATATATATCATAACTCGGAATACGTTGTAAAAATTGGCCCATTCTTTAATATCGCCATAAAATGTTGGAATTTTTATTATTTTTTTTAATTCAAAGTTATGGCGATAAGAAATTTTAGGCTCTTCTTTTTGTAACCTTTTTTGTAATTTAGAAGCTCTTCGTATTATTCGTCATTAATTTTTTCGAATATGTCTCAAATTCTTCATTGAAATCTAATTTAATTTTTAGATTTTGGATGTCAATGAATAAAAAGTCTAAACACTTTAAATGATCGTTGTCGATCATTAATTCCATACTTAGATCTTCCATTTTTCTTCTGAGATTTTTAATTTTCGTCATGAATATGGACGTTTTTCCATCTAAGTCTTGGTGCTTAGCTTGGACTTGAACTTCTTTCATTTTTGGTTTGCTTCATGGCTTTGTTGGAAAAGTGTTGGACGTGTGCAACACCGTTTCGGATAAATCTGTCTGGGAATCAAGAATTTTGTTCCTATTTATGCCCATGAGTTATTCCGCAACATTTTTCGTATTTGTGTAACTGCTGGGTATTCTCCAAATAAATCGTTGGAGATATATTGATTTGGTCGCCTAGTTGATCTGGCTGTGCCTCGACTCATAGCCGATGAACATTTCTTGAATGGCAGTTAGATCACTGCGTTTAGTCTCTGCTAAAACGACTTATGTGATCGGTTTAATACTTGTGAATATACACCCGTCTTACAATAAGTTTTATTTTATGTTGTTAATTATACCTGCAACATTTGGCCTGAAATATAAACATTAGACAAAATTTTGTCGCATTCATTACGCTTACCTTCAACACTCGACGTCCCGGCCTCAGACTCAAGAAGGCCTGCTCCTGTTGACATTCACCAATCGCTTGTTTTTTTGTATGAAGCCTTCAGGTGCCGCACTTTCCACCGTAACAGATCCCACGTGGCATCTATTTTTGTGCTCTCAATAAGCTTTTTATAAAAAATTTGAGCTGTAGGTTCCTATTAAAATTAAATATTATTGTTACGAAAATTGTTAAAATTAATCACTTAAATCACTTACCTCTACTTCTGGAGTATACTCTGGATTTCTTTTTCGTTCTACTTTTTGTTTGGGTTTTCACGTTTAATTCTTTTTCTGTTTAAACCTGTTTGCTCCATTTCTTTTCTTTGTTTGCTTTTATTTTTGACAACAGCTGATAATTTTGCAAACCAGTGTTGCAAATAATACATTGGCGTTTAAATGTTGCTTCTTTGCAAGGGTGTAGCAGGTGCATCGCTGTACATTTTGTTAGTGTAAAAGCAAAAATATGCTCGCTCATGTGCAATTGCAAATATGCAAGACCTTTTGCACCCGATTCTGAATTGCCCTAATATATATCTATGTATGTATTTCCATACATACATACTGTACAAATGAGCATCCTCCCCCGGGCATCCACACACGCAACACTGACACGCACCTTCATCACACCCACGTCACAAACCAGCAAAACTTACATTCCACACCACACACCAGCTGATTCCACACACAAGCGAAAAGAAAAGGGGACCAAAAGGACAACTGCAACTCACTTCGCTTTTTTTCATTCTCCGCAGCAACAAGTACGCGTGGGCGCGCCATATTTTTTAATAACGTTTCATCATCCTCGACATCCAGTCAAAAGTACGCGTGTGCGATCCGTTTTTTGGAACAGCGGTTTCATCATCCTCCAGTTTTTTCATTTTATATATATTCAGTCGGAGTTGCGCGTGTGCGAACATCTTTAAACGGCGTGTGTGCCAAACCTCAGTTTTCCAACATTTATAAATATATATCCAGTCGGAGTTGCGCGTGTGCGAACATCTTTAAACCTCCAGTTTTGCAACATCTTTATATATCCAGTCGGAGTTGCGCGTGTACGAACATCTTTAATCCTCCAGTTTTTTCAACATTTATATATATACCCAGTCGGAGTTGCGCGTGTGCGAACATCTTTAATCCTCCAGTTTTTTCAACATTTATATATATACCCAGTCGGAGTTGCGCGTGTGCGAACATCTTTAATCCTCCAGTTTTTTCAACATTTATATATATACCCAGTCGGAGTTGCGCGTGTGCGAACATCTTTAATCCTCCAGTTTTTTCAACATTTATATATATACCCAGTCGGAGTTGCGCGTGTGCGAACATCTTTAATCCTCCAGTTTTTTCAACATTTTTATATATATCCAGTCGGAGTTGCGCGTGTGCGAACATCTTTAAACCTCCAGTTTTCCAACATTTATATATATATCCAGTCGGAGTTGCGCGTGTGCGAACATCTTTAAACCTCCAGTTTTCCAACATTTTTATATATCCAGTTTCATCCTAAGTCGGAATCCTCAGCCGACACTCCTTTTGTAAAGTGTTTAAAATTGTACCTAAGATAAATACAAACGCAATATAATTATTTCCTTGTGCATATGCGTGCACTAGTGTAGATTCCATTTTTTTCATTTTGTTTCTAAGAAATTTGAGGTGCCTTGGAAAAAGTGAGGTTGTGGTTTTTATATGGTCCTTCGAGACAAAACGAACGGCACTTTGGTGAAACGGTACAATATATATATACATATCTATATATATATGCATATACATATATGTAAAACAACAACAAAAAGTTTTACATATGAAAGTGAAATTTAAATGGTGAATTCACACCAATCTACATATGAGAAAACAAAAAGTGTGGTGAAAGAACCAAGAAAAAAAAAGGGTGCACAAGTGCAGTGAAATAATATATACATACATACTAAATCTAAAAGTAAAAGTGCACAAAATTGTGTGATACCCTAATTAATAAATAATATTAATAAAAGTCAACCAAAGTGGGTGCAAACTAAAACTAAATAAAATTCGGGCGCGAAATTATAACAAACAAATAAATAACAACAAAATACAAATAAAACAAAAGTGGGAAAAAAAAAAAAAAAAAGAACCATCAACACAGCAAGCGGAACGCCGGCGTTGGAAGGAATTCCCATCGAGACAAGCCAGGAAACGCACCACGGTTAAACCAAAATAAATTCCCAAAGTCCCTGAGGAAAATCAGGGTGAGTGTATCCATTTCACTTTTGATTCTATTTATTATATGTATATATGTATGTAGCGTTGCGCAAACGGTCAATTTAATAGAACCGCTAGAAATTAAAACCCGTTTTATAAAAACGGTTTGGAAAAATTTCTAAATCGGCGGCAAATTTAAGTACCGGTAGAATCCAATACGGTACATAATATATATGTATATATGTATCCACAGTATATATATATATATATATATTTAAATATATTTAACTAAACAATAATTATTCCTTGCTTTTTACACTTACCTTCGTGTATACAATACACACAATTCCCACAGAGAAAAAATTCAATATTTTCAATTTATTTTCAAATTATTCTGGCAATACCGCTCCAGCTCATTAACTGTGAGAGGGACACTTGCCAATTATACGAACAATACCTCTTCAGCTTATTAAGCTGTGAGAGGAATTGCTTCCAAAAAGTAAGCAAAAATCGCAAGAAGAATACAGCATAAAAGGGAATAAGTACAAACATACATATATACATATCCTCAAGCGGATTATATACATTATATAACTAAAATTGATATATATACATACGTACCATATATACATATACATACATATATATTATACATTAGCGCTTTTGCGCATATTTCTGAACGCGAGTACACAATCGCGAAATATTTCGATATTGCCTTATATTCTCACATGCGTATACCTATAAAAATAGGATACAAATAATCAAGAGATATTGGGAAAATATATTTGGGTGCGGAAAATCAAAAGAATTTTGGTTCAGAAATTAAATATTGCAATCTAATTACATACCTTTGTACATACATACACACATATATTGAAAGTCCAATTTTGGCGATTTCTAGCATTTATCTTGTTCCTTGTCACACAAGAACAAGCATAATTGCACATATTTTATTTAACGCATACTATATGCACATAAAATCCACAAGTATGTACAAAGGATATTGACCCAGTTTCAGTGCGCACTGATACAAGGGCATACGAATAAATCCAAAAAAAAAAAAAAAAATAATAAATAATAATATTTCGAAAATAAATAAAAAGAAAAAATTTCGACAAACGATATAAATACAATCGATACACGCATTATTGTATTCTTTTGCGGAAATAAAAGCTCTTATTTTTTGAAAAGAGCGTTCGGTAACATACTACATATTTTAATAATCCAATATTTCGGCAATATTAACTCTTATTTATTAAAAAGAGTATTCGGTGACACAAATTTCAATTATAATAAAATATACTTATATATTTTATTAAATACAATTTTCTGAATGGACACAGATTCAAAAGAATCAAAAGCAGAATTCTTAAAAATTCCCAAAATGGTTAATGATGACAAAAGTCCATGTACACCTGCAGAAGCTACACGCTCAAAGCAAGGTGCTACAAAGCAAAAAAGGGGGAAAGACATTTCATATATTAAATTCATTTCTGAGAGTGATAGCTTAATTAAATACTGCACTCGATTTGCATCTTCACCGATTCAGGACAACTCTGAATCGGTACTAGAAATTAAAAATAAATCTATTGACAATTTTTGGACACGCCTCCAAGCTGCATACGACGCAATAGTAGAAACTGATGATTCAGATCTACCTGAAAATTTCAAATCCTCGGCTTACGCCAAATACGAAAACTGCTTAGACCGCTATGAAGACACAAAAGCAATGATATCAGATCAATTAAAGCTTATGAAGGCAATTGCACCTACTCCCCACAGTAGAGTAGAGTTACCACAATTGCAAGCCCAAGAGGCAAGTTCAGGCATTCATCTCAAAGTGCCAGCGTGTGATACGGAAATATTTCATGGAGGTTATGAACAATGGCCGTCCTTCCGGGACATGTTTACAGCCGTGTACATAAACCATCCCAAATTGTCACAAGCGCAAAAATTGTATCACCTCCGATATAAAACTAAAGGTCAAGCAGGCGTAATAGTCAAGCAGTTCGCATTGAATGACGACAATTTTAATTTAGCTTGGGAAGCTTTAAGACAAAGATATGAAAATGAGAGAATATTAGTTGACAAGCAAGTGACGATACTTATGAACTTGCCTAAAATTCAAAGAGAAACCAGTGAAGAGTTCATGAAACTAGAATCCACTGTTTCCAACTGTTTGTCGGTTCTATCGACACAAAACATTCCCACTCACAATTGGGATCCTATTCTGGTAAACATATGTACCGCCGCCTTGCCAGAAAAATCATTACTTTTGTGGGAGCAATCGCTCTCATCAAGAAGAAAATGCCCAACGTGGCAGCAGATGAAAGATTTCTTAACTACCCAATACGAAATTGCGGAAAGGGTAGACAAAAAAGTAGTCAGAACTAAAAACGTTCAACAAGACTTAAATCGAAGCTTCAATAGACCCCAAGCCGGAAGCAACAATAATTTAAACAGAAGCTTTTTCAAAGCACAATCGTTCACATCTGAACAAAGTAAATTCACGTCATGCGAACTATGTTCTGGAGGGCATAAGTTAAAAGCTTGCGAGAAATTTAAAAAAATGAATGTGACTGAAAGGAACAACTTTGTCAGGTCAAAAAGACTCTGTACAAACTGCTTGTCCCACTCACACAATCTTAATAATTGCGAAAGCAAATTTAATTGCGTATACTGCCACAAAAGGCATCATTCTATGTTACATCTCAATAACTTTCCCAACACATCTCATAGCAGCGCTTTTTCAAAAAAAGCCACGGGTTTAGTTGCCACAGCAACTCCCGAAACAAAACCTCAAGAAAATTGCCAAGAGACACCATGTTGTTCAAAGGCAATAAAAACTCAAACGCTACACAGCGAAAATCATAGTAGAGTACTACTACCTACAGCAGTTGTCTCCATCGAACATCGAGGAGAACTGTTCAAACTAAGAGCCCTAATAGACCAAGGATCGCAACGATCATTCATAGCGTCTAGGGCACAAAATAGGCTAAAACTGCCAACAAAACATGCCAACTATGAAATTACGGGAATGGGCGGACGAGTAGTACAAAACTCACATAAAATCTGCCCCATTATCCTAATTTCCCCCAAGCGGATAAGCGCATTCAAGCAAATGCTATTGTCTTACCGCAACTAACAAACATGCTTCCAAGTTATCAAATAAATAGCAAGCAGTGGGATAAGATTTCACATCTCACTCTAGCAGATCCCAACTGCAACACCCCCGCTCAAATAGACCTTCTATTAGGCAGCGATCTCATATCGCAAATTATACTAGAAGGTGTTGAAAAAATTTCGAAAACACTACTGGCGCAAAATACCATTTTCGGATGGGTCCTAAGTGGACTAGTTGCGGAACCAGTCACAGCCATGACAACTCAAGTTGAGGAAATCTCAAACGAGTACCTCAATTCACAATTGAGAAAGTTTTGGGAGGTAGAAGAACTCCCCCCCGTTCCAATTTCAACACCAGAAGATCAGTATTGTGAAGACTTTTACAAAGCCACAACTACTCGATCAGATAATGGTCGGTATGTCGTACGACTACCAATAAGACAACAATTTCCAGACACACTCGCCTTAGGTCACTCTCGCACCTCTGCAATACAGCAGTTTCTAAGTATGGAGAAAAACCTACTTAAAAAAGGCGATCTTAAACAAGTTTATGATGGTGTCGTGGAAGAATACCTTCTTTTAGATCACATGGAGGAAATAAGCCCATGTGAAAAAATCATAAAAGGCAAATATTACTCTTTCTACTTGCCACATCATGCAGTAGTAAAGCCTGAGAAGAAAACAACAAAAGTTCGAGTTGTATTCAATGCATCACGATCCACGAGCTCAGGTAATTCCCTAAATGATATTCTATTTACGGGACCCACATTGCAACCAGATTTAATGCTCCTCATATTGAACTGGCGTATATACAAATACGTATTCAATGGGGATGTCGAGAAGATGTATCGACAAATACTGGTTCATAAAGATGATCAAGATTTTCAGCGGATTATTTTCCGAAAATCTGCCAATAGTCCACTACGCGACTTTAAATTGAAAACAGTTACTTTTGGCGTAAACTGTGCCCCATATCTAGCCATTCGTACACTACACGAACTGGCAGAAGACACAAAGCCAGAATTTCCACTGGCGACACAAGTCTTAAAAACGCAAACGTATGTAGACGATATCCTGTCTGGAAGCCACAGTCTTCCACAAGCATACGAGACCTTATCACAGGTAATAAATGCCCTCAATACCGCAGGGTTTCCTTTAAAAAAAATTACTGCCAATCACCCAAATATTTTAAAAAATATTCCTAAAGACCATTTGTTGGATACTAATTTCCTTATATTTGAAAAGGATAGTACAACAAAAACACTAGGCATCCAATGGAATGCGATATCGGACCAGTTTTCATACACGACTGAGTCCATATCCGCATTATCCGCCAGTACCAAACGCCAAATTCTCTCCTCGGTGGCAAAACTTTTTGACCCCGCAGGATGGCTTTCGCCAATTATGATACAAGCGAAAATCTTGATCCAAGAATTATGGCTAGACGGAACCGACTGGGACGAACAGGTGAAACCTATTCGGTTAGAAAAATGGTCCCAGTTCGCTAATAACTTGAACGACATCTCGAAGATACAAATTCCACGGTGGGTAAACTATTCCCCCGAATACAAAGTGGAGCTACACGGCTTTTGCGACGCCTCTGAAAAGGCATATTGTGCCACTATATATGTGCGTACACAAACCGATGTCGCAACTACAAGCCACTTATTAGCGGCAAAGGCAAAAGTTGCGCCTCTAAAAACCTTAAGTCTCCCACGACTTGAACTCTGTGGCGCTCTGCTACTAGCAAAGCTAGCTTCAATGGTGCAGACCCACTTAAAAATGGCGAAATACAGATTATATTTATGGTCCGATTCCGAGATAGTTCTAGCCTGGTTAGAAAAACCACCACATGCGTGGAAAACTTATATTTCTAACCGAACATCTGAAATACTTGACCTAGTAGGATCAGCCACTTGGCGTCACGTAGCCAGTGCTGACAATCCTGCTGATCTAGGTACAAGAGGATGCAAGCCTCTGCATCTCGCCACCTCTACCCTCTGGTGGAATGGCCCCCAATGGTTAACAGAATCTCCCGATTCTTGGCCACAATCGCCCATGCGCAACGTACTCGCCCCAGAAAGTCGTAAAATCGACACTTATCATGCAACACTGGATGACATTGACATCCTTGAACGATTTTCATCGTTCCCCCGAGCCCTCCGGGTAGTTGCCTATATGCTCAAGTTTTTAGAGCGGCTTAAACTTAAAGTTAAAGGAGCAACTCATCTCCATTGCGATAAATTGACGCACCAAGACTTACAAAAAGCAAAGGTCGCTCTTATCGCATCAACCCAAACGCGCTATTTCAGCCGCGATATAGAATTACTAAGAGAATCGAAGCCTATCGATAAAAAGAGCTCACTCTTAGTCCTAAACCCATTTCTAGATACGAAGGGTTTACTTCGTGCGAATGGTCGGCTTGCTAATTCAAGCCTAACGTACAATGAACGCCACCCTATAATCATACCAGAGAGGTGTCCGTTTGCCACTTTATTTATTAGATATATCCACATACTAATGCTCCACGCCGAACATCGCCTCATGCAACATATGGTCCGCCAAGAGCTGTACATACCCCGACTGAAGCCCCAAATAAAGAAATGCATTTTCATGTGCAAAATCTGCACTATGCATAAGCAGAAAATGCGATCGCAGATTATGGCAGCACTTCCACCTGAACGCTGCAATTTTGCTCTGCCTTTCACCACTACAGGTGTAGATTTTGCTGGGCCTTTTATGATAAAGGCATCCATGCTAAGGTCTCCTACCCTCATGAAAGGCTATGTGGCTGTTTTTGTCTGTTTCACGACAAAAGCAGTACACCTTGAGCTATGTACGAATCTGACGACGGAGGCTTTTCTTGCGGCTTTTGCTCGTTTCGTCGGACGACGAGGTTTTCCATCAAAAATCATGAGCGATAATGGTAAAACATTTATCGGAGCGCAAAGAGCTACCGAAAAACAGTTTGTGGACTTCACCAGACAAGTCTCACCGGAAATTGTCCAAAAATACGCTCCCCAAGGTATCAATTGGCAGTTTATCCCCCCAAGCGCCCCTCACATGGGCGGCTTATGGGAGTCAGCTGTAAAAAGCTTCAAATCTCATTTCAAGAAGCTAGCTGGCAACTATAAATTCAATTATGAAGAGTTCACGACACTCTTAACTAGAATTGAAGCCGTTCTTAACTCACGGCCTCTCGCTGCACTCTCGCAAGACCCCTCAGATTTTACTGCCCTCACGCCAGGGCATTTTCTTAAAGGAGCGCCCATTCTGGCCACACCTGAGCCAGGCATGGAGTCGCTTTCCTTATTAAACCGTTGGGAAAGAATTAAGATTCTCCATCACGACTTCAGTCGCCGATGGAAAGATGATTATTTAAAGGACCTCCACAGAAGGTACCGATGGAAAATCACCGAACATGCGCCTAAGCTTGGAGATTGTGTCTTAATCAATGACGATTGTCTCCCCCCTACCGAATGGCGGCTTGGCCGCATAGAGAAGCTCTACCACGGCTCCGACGGTCATATTCGCGTAGTCGATCTCCGTACACAATCGGGAACGCTAACTAGACCGCTCGTTAAATTATGCTTTTTGCCAACCGCAGATAAAATCCAAACGTAACCGCAACCAATAAACAAAGAAATAAAGAAAAAAAAAAATTGTATGTATATGTATATATAATAGTAAACGCACCCACTATGTCGATCCGTACGACGACTCAATCCTGCCACATTACGTGCCACCACCGGCTATATGATATATACACATATATATATGATAATTAAAAAAAAATCCTATTTCTTGACAGGTCGATATGGAAGCCGAGATGCCCAATACTCCAACGCCCTCTGTACGTTCGGCCGTGACTGTTCCGCGCCCTAAAGCTACCCCTGTAGCAGCGCCGCGAACAACCATAGTTCCCGCAGCCCACCGAGAGCTTCCGACAGCTCCGCGTAGAGACACGCAAGCCCGGTCTCCGGAACCAGCACCACTTCAGTGCGCGCTATGTCGCCGCCGACATCGATTGCCACATTGCGGTATATTCAAGGGGATGACGCCTCAGCAACGCCAGCAGGTCGCCCAGGCCCACGGGCATTGCTTAAACTGTCTGGCGCCTACCCATCTAACGCGCGAATGCACCACCGGGTATCAGTGCCAGGTGTGTATGGGTCACCATCACACCATGTTCCACCGCAATGCTGGACCCGACGTTGAGCGTCGTCATCCCCCTCGCGGCAGTACTGCCAGCCGACGACTCCCGCGACCGCAACCGCGAAGGCAAGCCTTCCCGTCGGAAGAGTCCCGCGCCTGGCGCCGTCATCACCATACCACCTCGCATCGGAGGCGCCATCCTAGGCCGCAGGCTCGTCGCAGGACAGGTCTCAGCAACGTTGTTGCAACACTGCAACAACTTCAGAGGTTACTAGGCTGAATACTCGCCTAGGGGGGCCAGGATGTACAAATGAGCATCCTCCCCCGGGCATCCACACACGCAACACTGACACGCACCTTCATCACACCCACGTCACAAACCAGCAAAACTTACATTCCACACCACACACCAGCTGATTCCACACACAAGCGAAAAGAAAAGGGGACCAAAAGGACAACTGCAACTCACTTCGCTTTTTTTCATTCTCCGCAGCAACAAGTACGCGTGGGCGCGCCATATTTTTTAATAACGTTTCATCATCCTCGACATCCAGTCAAAAGTACGCGTGTGCGATCCGTTTTTTGGAACAGCGGTTTCATCATCCTCCAGTTTTTTCATTTTATATATATTCAGTCGGAGTTGCGCGTGTGCGAACATCTTTAAACGGCGTGTGTGCCAAACCTCAGTTTTCCAACATTTATAAATATATATCCAGTCGGAGTTGCGCGTGTGCGAACATCTTTAAACCTCCAGTTTTGCAACATCTTTATATATCCAGTCGGAGTTGCGCGTGTACGAACATCTTTAATCCTCCAGTTTTTTCAACATTTATATATATACCCAGTCGGAGTTGCGCGTGTGCGAACATCTTTAATCCTCCAGTTTTTTCAACATTTATATATATACCCAGTCGGAGTTGCGCGTGTGCGAACATCTTTAATCCTCCAGTTTTTTCAACATTTTTATATATATCCAGTCGGAGTTGCGCGTGTGCGAACATCTTTAAACCTCCAGTTTTCCAACATTTATATATATATCCAGTCGGAGTTGCGCGTGTGCGAACATCTTTAAACCTCCAGTTTTCCAACATTTTTATATATCCAGTTTCATCCTAAGTCGGAATCCTCAGCCGACACTCCTTTTGTAAAGTGTTTAAAATTGTACCTAAGATAAATGCAAACGCAATATAATTATTTCCTTGTGCATATGCGTGCACTAGTGTAGATTCCATTTTTTTCATTTTGTTTCTAAGAAATTTGAGGTGCCTTGGAAAAAGTGAGGTTGTGGTTTTTATACATACATACATTAAACAGCCACATGTATTTACATAACATAACATAAAAATGCTTGAGACACATCTCATAAATTTAGAGATCAGATAACAACCCCATATCAAGCAGTATAAACAATATGCAACAATGCGTACATGCATACACCCATACAAATATATTTAGTTATTTAAGACGGTTTCCAAAATAGTATATCAGACTTAAAAATATCAAAATAAAATTAGAATGAATATATTCTCACTCAAACAAAGATCTTTGTTTTTCTCCCACCAGCGCACATAGGACCATTTGGTCTTAAAAACAGGACAAAATTATTTAAAGTGATTTTATGAATGAAAATGAATAATTGAATATAATACAATATATTAAAATAAAATGAGTAAGGAAAGGCTAACTCCGGGTGCAACCGAACATTTTATATTGAATATATTTGAGAAGGGGAAGTATCGACCAGTATTTAACTATTTTTGCTCATCCCACATACTACTAATATGCCACATACTCCAAAAATTTTCCCTGGGTTTCAAGTCAAGTGAATGTTCGAAAGTCTTGATAATAGTTATAGGGAGGAGAGTCAAGTTTTTGCCCAATTGTATCTATTTTAGGCGCAGAAATACACTGTTATGAACAAAACATGTTCTGCAATATTCATTGAGTTGGCCCAAATATTGGCGGATATATCCAGCATAAAGTCACCTTTAAGTTCGAAAATTTTTATATTATGTATATGGGGGCTCAGGGAAATATTGGCCCGATTCAACCCATTTCGATATGCAGAAATACCATTGCCAGGAAATGATTCTGTCTGAATTTCTATTGTATATCTCACATAATGACCGATATTCTCGATTAAAAGTCAACTATAGGTACAGGGGTCCACATATTCGGCCCCTATTCGGAACATTTTTGGTGGATTTGGACAATTTTTGGTCAAAAGTTGGCACACTTTACAGAAAAATTGTATTCCGTTTTATCAATTACTTCTAAATTTGGTACTGGAAAGTGAAAGTATCAAATGGAATTTTAAATTGTGTAATAAGGGAAGTAGTTGTAATTGTAGTCCGATCTTGCTCATTTTCACACTGTGACATGGAAATATTAAAAGTATATCACATTATGGAATATGGATATGAAATGTCACCAAAATTGTCCAATTTTCACACCAGCTCCGATAGAGCCCCTTATACCAACTATATACCACCCGTCTAGAATAATTCAGCAGGATTTCAGTATTAGAACATAGAACATAGAATTAGATTGAGGTATGCGCTGCGACCTTGGGTCTATTGTGCCCTCTCCTAACTCACAGGGACTCCCCAAGCCCCAGCAAACCGATGAATTCTAGGATTTTGCTGGGAGCTAGTGAGTCGATGTGATCCCTATCTGGAAATATAGTTCCAAGGGCCTTAGACCTGCGTCTCCAGACTGCGATGCAGTCGATTAGCAGATGCTCCGGGGTTTCAGGTTCCCTGTCGCAGAACCGGCAGTTGGCGCAAGAGGCTAGTCCTAGGTTATATAGGTGCCTATTTAACTTGCAGTGGCCGGTATAGAATGCGACCAAGAGCCTGAGTTTAGTCCTTGGGAGGTTGATTATTGATTTAAACCTGTTAAGGTTGTACCCCCTATTAGCAACTTGGCATGCCGCATGCCATGCGCCCGTTGCCAATGACCTTCTCTACCCACTCTTTCTTCCTTACGCAGCAGCTCCTTTATAGTGTGGGGGCCCACCCCAGTGAACGGTTCGGGCCCTACCATGTTTTTGGAGGCTGCGGAGCGGGCTAGCTCGTCAGCCAGTTCATTGCCGGCTATGCCTTTATGACCTGGTACCCAAATTAGGTGTACCTGGTTCACTTCCGCTAACCTGTTTAGCCGTTCTCAGCACTCCTGCACTAGCAGCGATCTGATCTCGTAAGCGGAGATCGCTTTCAGTGCCGCTTGGCTATCGCTGAGTATGGATATACGCTCATTTCGATAGTTGCGATGGAGATTTATCTCTATGCACCGACTTATGGCCAAGACTTCGGCCTGGAAGATACATCGGTATGGATAACCTCGTGCGGGGACCTGCGATCCCTGCACCAATACCTTCCGACGTCTTGGAGCCGTCAGTGTACCACTTAATTGTACTATCCCTCAGCACCAGCTCAAGAGTGGAATCATTCCACTCGCTCTTGCTGCCAAGGGTAACCTTGAACTTCCTCGTGAAATTTATTGTTTTTGTAATCCCGTCCTTCGGGAGGAGGGCAATTGGAATGTTGCCACTTATCATTTCCATCCTCTGGGACGAGATTGCTTTGCCTTTGCCGCATCCTTCTGCCGTTATTTGCAGGAGTGAATGCTTGGCTACTTGACCTATCACTATGTGGAGCGGTGTGAGCTCCAGCAGGACCTCCAGTGCCGCCGTTGGGCATGTCCGCATAGCGCCCGTCATGCAGACGCATGCTAGCCGCTGAAGCCTCGATAGCTTTAACACCACCGAGGCCTGTGCCGCCACGGAGGCTCAGGACACCACTCCATATGTGACTATCGGTCGCACAATCATGGTGTACAACCACCTGACAATCCTTGGCTTGCAACCCCAGGATCTTCCTGCCAGACGATTGCACACCATTAGTGCCTTTGTCGCCTTGACCAGAGTTTGGTTCAGGTGCTGTTTCCACCGCAAAGTGGAATCCAGCGTAAGACCACGATACTTTACCTTGCTGGTCATCTCGATCTCTCTGCCCCCAAGTGTGAGGTTCCTAAGCCCGGGTAGGGACCTGCGCCTCGTGAACGGGACGATGGTCGTCTTCGAGGGGTTGATACTTAGTTCAACTCCCTTGCACCACTCCATTGCTAGGTTTAAACCTCGTTGCACTAGGTCACAGAGAGTGTCCACAAACTTGCCCCTCGCTATAATCACGATATCGTCCGCGTATCCTTGGCATCAGATACCATTGACGGTTAGCAATGCTAACAAGTCGTCCACAACAAGGCTCCATAGCAGGGGCGACAGTACACCACCTTGCGGACAGCTTCTTGTTGTGCCGAGACGAAACGTTGTGCCCCCTGCTGTGGTCTCAGCAACCCTAGTGCGCAGAACCGCCTCTATCCATCTACGCACCGGTGCTGCCACATTTCTACCCTCCAGTGACATGGCTACACTTCTATGAGACGTGTTGTCAAAAGCTCCCTCGATATCTAAGAATGCGCATAGCATGACCTCCCCTTTCTCCAGTGAGCTCTCAATCTCAGAAGTCAGCTGGTACAGAGCCGTGCTTGTTGATCTGCCAGCTCTGTATGCATGCTGAGCCGCATGCAGGGGTGCGGTCTTCAGCACCTTCGACCTTAAATGATGATCAAATATCTTCTCCATAGTTTTCAGTAGGAAGGAGGTTAGACTGATTGGCCTGAAAGATTTGGCCATCGAGTAGTCCTTCCTTCCCACTTTCGGTATGAAGATTACCTCCCGCAGCAGCCTAATCAGGTGTGGCATCAGGATCTGCTCACCCTGTTGTAGAAGCGCTGGGAAGATGCCGTCCACTCCCGGAGACTTGAACCTTTCGAACGAGGCCATTGCCCACCTGATCGAGTCCGCAGTAAACAACTGTTTAGCGATAGCCCAATCAGTGCGGGACGGCCTGTGTTCGATTGCGGGCAGACACCGGTAAGCCGGAATTGTCTCCGTGAAGTGAGCACGCAAGAGCTCTGTGGCTCTGTCCTCCGCGTTGGTCGTGAATGTCCCGTCATTCCTTTTAATGGCTAGCACTGTGTCCGTCTTCCCTTTAGCCAGAGCCTTGTGCAGCCTAGCGGCTTCTGGTGTGGAGGAGACGTTTTCACAGAACCTCCTAAAGCTAGCCTGTTTAGCAGACCTGATCTCTTTATTATACAGTGTCAGGTTGCTCCTATACTCTTCCCAGACCCCTGTACGCTTAGCCTTGTTAAATAGGCTGCGTACCTTCTTCCTTAGGTCTGCGAGTTTCTTCGTCCACCAGGAGCAATTGCGCCTGTCTGTGGGCACCCCTATAGGGCAGCTGTCATAGTACGCGTTGATGATGGACCCGTTGAGCGCGGTCAATCTGCTCTCCACTCCCAGGCCCGTAACGCTACTGTCAGCCTGCCCCTCCCTCTTCAGTCCCTCCTCTAGCCTCTCCCTGAAGGTGCTCCAATTGGTCCTTCGAGGATTGCGTCTTGGAGGGAATAGCTTGACCTCCGCCCTCAGCGCAAACCTTACAATTCTGTGGTCCGACAGGGAGGGCTCCGTTGAGACTCTCCACTGCGAGACCAACCCGGTTGTAGGTTCATTGCTGAGGGTTATGCCCAACACTTCCCTCCTGCTTATAGTAATGAATGTGGGTTCACACCCTACATTCTCTATCGCTAAGTTACTGCCTACTATATATTCTAAAAGGGACTCAACCCTCGCGTTACAGTCGGTGCTGCCCCACTCCGAATGGTAGGCGTTTGCGTCACAGCCGATGATAAGGGGGAGCTTGTGCAGCCTGCAGTGCTCTACCAACCTTTCCACCTCCGCCGAGGGTGCCATTGTTGCCTCCCCGGAAAGTATGCCGAGGCCAGGACGAAGTCTTTGCTCTCAGCGTTGCTAGCCTGCACCGCCACCAAGTCCTGTGTCAGAAACTCTGAAATGCAAAAGAAATCAATATTGCTTCTAACAACTACACACGTCCTAGGCCTCTCGCTAGAGAGGTCCCAGATTACCTTGTTTGCCTCCGTCTTGAGGCCCTTTACCTCTCCTTTATAAATCCAATGCTCCTGGATCAGCAGTGCGCCCAGTTTCTCCGCAGTGAACCTGCTTGCTATGACAGCTGAGGCTGCCGCCGCAATATGCAGGTTCACTTGGGCAATTTCCATGTTGACGGCCATCATAGTATGGGTTCGAGGAAGGAGAGATCCTCTTCCCCGCCGTCAACCGCACTGCTGTCCACTAGGCCTCCAAGTCCGTCCAAGAGCTCCTGTGTAGAAGGTAGCTCCGTGTATCGGCCATCATCAGGGACGCCTGTGGTCGTTACAGGCACTGCCTGTCCAGACCTGCTCCCGCAGGGCTGCTCAGCCATCTCGTCCACCTCCATTCACACTACTCCCGGGGCGGACTTCGGCACTGCCGGAATATCGACGCCCTTATCCCGCGGTGCCGCAGGCTTATTGGCTTCCTTGCTACCGGTGTCAGCAGGCTTGTAGGGCCGGATGACGACCGTGCTGTACCTGTAGAACAGGCGGAAGCTCGCAGCCCGGACGTACTTGTACGACTCGTCGTCTATGTACAAGTGCAACCTCCATCCCTCCATGTCACCTAGCTTCTACTTTTTACTGCCGGCAACACACCAGGCCGAGATACTGAGTCCTCGGTTCTGGTTCCTCACCAGACCCAAGGCGTATTCGTAGGTCCTGTCTCCGCACCGAGGGAGGAACATTGTCATGCTATGCATGATTGGCACATCTTCCACCCTCTTCTCGCAGAGGACAGGACCCGTCCAGCTTTCCAGCTTTGGAACGTGTTCCCTCAGCCAGTCAGCGGACGACTCGTCCAGGCCACCTGCATCATGCCTCCTCTGAAGTCGATGCCTAGGAAGGATGCCGTGTAGTCCTCTCCTTTAGACACCTCGTCCATGAGGAGGTCCTGCAGCACGGTGAGCTCCTCCGATTTTAGCGACTCCGCCGGTATTTGGAAGGCAGAACAGCCATGCGGATGGCTTTGACAGCATCCGCATATCCGCGCCGACCCTCCTCCACCCGGTGAGGAGCCGGTCCGGATGGTTGGCCCCCGGCTACCTTTGCGTCTGTGCCCCGCACCCTCTTTGAACGGGGGGGCTCCTGCGGCGTGATTGGGCCGCTCTTCCTCTTTTCGGCTTGGGCATTCGTGCCTGCGGGCGTTGCCCTGCTGCTATCGCCTCGCATAGCGGTCAGAGTTGTGCTGACCGGGCCACGGTTGCTGTTACCGCTGCCAAATTGCACGCGAACTGGCACGTTTTTGCCGCTTGCCTGGGATGCGTTGCTCCCTCTGCTCTCGCTCCTGGCTAGAGCCTCCGCTGCCTCCGGGGTTTTCCCATCACGGAGGTGCCGTAGGTACCACTTCATAGTGGAACCACTCATCCCCTTCCTGTGGGGATCGTCGCACCCTCCGGATTGACCGGCAGCGGGGAGGGGGCGCTGCCCACCTCTTCTGCGCCTTCTCCTCCTTTTTCTGTTAGCGCCTTCAGGCTCTGCCTGGTGCGACTCGCCCGAAGCCGGCCCACTGCAGTTACCGTCGGGGGTCTTTGGGTCGCTAGTTGCGGCTACAGTGGCATCAGGCGTTACCACCGGGTGAGCGCCGCTGCAAGAGGGCACATCATCATCGTCCTCCCTGGCGTGCTCCTCAAACAGCGAGCGCTCCTCCGACGTAAGGATCTTGAAGAAGCCAGGCATCCGCTTGGCCCCTCGACCCCCCTTGCCTTCTGCCGCCCCGCTCTTCTTCTCTTTACCGCGTTCATTGTCCTTGTTCATTGCCAATTGTCCGTCATCTAGATTTATCTTTGTTGTTGTAGTTGTTGTTATTGTTGTTTTGCTCATCTTTTTCTTACGACCCTTGGCTCAACGGGGTGAGCTGTCGGGTCTACGTTCACAATGGGGAACGGGAAGGTCCGCCACGCCAGAGCCCCTTGGCGCGGTAAGGCCACCGTTACTTCCCAATTCGGACCGGTGTTGGGAAGGCTCCGTTAGAATACAGCCACATTCACCTCCTGGCTGCAAAGTTCCAATGGGCACGGGAGTCGCATAACACCCTGGATTAGGAGGTGGTAGCTCTTGGTCAGCGCACGCATGCGGCACCCGACATCCCGCGTGGTCCGTGCTTGGGAGCACCATCCACACAGGATCGGGGGCGCCGAGTATACCTTGCGCCTAAGCCCCTGCACCACGACAAGGTGCCTACCATTCGCAGAGGATTTCAATATTTAATTAAAAAATGTTTCAGTTTATATGTTAAGCAGAAACATTGTAGTTTAGTAAAAAAAAATCTATAGCACGACCTCCCCCAAAACTATAACAAAAGTACTAATTTCTAAAAAAAAAATTGGTTTTTTTTGATGATTCATTGCTTTCTCGAAAAAAAAACATAATAACACATTATTAAATTAATATTTATATTATTAGTATTAAATACATATCACATTGTCCAGATTCCATAAAAACTATTTCCCAGAATTCACTTCACACAACACAAAAACCACGTGCAATTTCGAGAACAATAGTATCGCGAATAAGGACGTGCGTTGTGAACTAAGTCTAGGTTCCAACTACTTGTGTGGTAATACAGCGGGCTGAAAGTCAATAATCTAATCGGTTTATTGTAGTACGGTTACTCACATACAAAAAAAAAATCAATTTGTAGGAGCATCGCTGGAGTTTGTAAATCTAAATTTGTTCGGTTTTTGAAGGAAAATGCTGCTATGTGCAGCGGTAAGAACTTAAAGATTTTTTTTCGAGGTCAATGTTTGATGAAACAAATCAAATATTTTTGGTCCTCGGCCAAAATTAAAAAGTCCTGTATTTACAAAACAGGCAAATACAAAAAAGTCCCGTTCGGAATACAGGCAAATTAAAACAAAAATAATTGTAAGACAGATGCATATTCCCGCATATTCTTCTTCTTCTTTATTGGAGTAGACACCGCTTACGCGATTATAGCCAAGTCAACAATAGCGCGCCAGTCGTTTCTTCTCTTCGCTACGTGGCGCCAATTGGATATGCCAAGCGAAGCCAGGTCCTTCTCCACTTGGTCCTTCCAGCAGAGTGGAGGTCTTCCTCTTCCTCTGCTTCCCGCGGCGGGTACTGCGCCGAATACTTTCAGAACTGGAGTGTTTTCATCCATCCGGACAACATAACCTAGCCGGCGCAACCGCTGTCTTTTAATTCGCTGAACTATGTCAATGTCGTCGTACATCTCGCACAGCTTATCGTTCCATCGAATGCGATATTCGCCGTGGCCAATGCGCAAAGGACAATTAATCTTTCGCAGAACCTTTCTCTCGAAAACTCTTAAAATCGACTCATCGGTTGTTGTCTTCGTCCAAGCCTCTGCACCGTATAGCAGGACGGGAATTATGGGCGACTTATAGAGTTTGGTTTTTGTTCGTCGAGAGAGGACTTTACTTTTCAATTGCCTACTCAGTCCGAAGTAGCACTTGTTGGCAAGAGTAATCCTGCGTTGGATTTCCAGGCTGACATTGTTGGTGGTATTTACGCTGGTTCCAAGATAGACGAAATTATCTACAACTTCAAAGCTATGACTGTCAACAGTGACGTGGGAGCCAAGTCGCGAGTGCGACGACTGTTTGTTTGATGACAGGAGGTATTTCGTCTTGCCCTCGTTCACTGCCAGACCCATTTGTGTTGCTTCCTTGTTAAGTCTGGAGAAAGCAGAACTAGCGGCGCGGGTGTTGAGGCCGATGATATCAATATCATCGGCATACGCTAGTAGCTGTACACTCTTATAAAAGATTGTACCTGCTCGATTCAGTTCTGCAGCTCGAATAATTTTCTCCAGCAGCAGGTTGAAAAAGTCGCACGATAGGGAGTCGCCTTGTCTGAAACCTCGTTTGGTATCGAACGGCTCGGAGAGGTCCTTCCCGATCCTGACGGAGCTTTGAGTGTTGCTCAGCGTCAGTTTACACAGCCGTATAAGTTTTGCGGGGATACTAAATTGAGAAATCGCGGCATAGAGGCAGCTCCTTTTCGTGCTGTCGAAAGCAGCTTTGAAATCGACGAAGAGGTGGTGTGTGTCGATTCTCCTTTCACGGGTCTTTTCCAAGATTTGGCGCATGGTGAATATCTGGTCGGTTGTTGATTTGCCAGGTCTAAAGCCACACTGATAAGGTCCAATCAGTTTGTTGACGGTGGGCCTTAATCTTTCACACAATACGCTCGACAGAACCTTATATGTGATGTTGAGGAGGCTAATCCCATGGTAGTTGGCGCAGATTGTGGGGTCTCCTTTTTTATGGATTGGGCATAGCACACTTAAATTCCAATCGTTGGGCATGCTTTCGTCCGACCATATTTTACAAAGAAGCTGATGCATGCTCCTTACCAGTTCTTCGCCGTCGTGTTTGAATAGCTCGGCCGGCAATCCGTCGGCCCCTGCCGCTTTGTTGTTCTTCAGGCGGGCAATTGCTATTCGAACCTCTTCATGGTCGGGCAATGGAACGTCTGCTCCATCGTCATCGATTGGGGAATCGGGTTCGCCTTCTCCTGGCGTTGTACGTTCACTGCCATTCAGCAGGCTGGAGAAGTGTTCCCTCCATAATTTAAGTATGCTTTGGGCATCGGTGACTAGATCACCTTTGGGGGTTCTACAAGAGTATGCTCCGGTCTTGAAACCTTCTGTAAGACGCCGCATCTTTTCGTAGAATTTTCGAGCATTACCCCTGTTGGCCGGCTTATCAAGCTTTTCGTACTCACGCATTTCGGCCTCTTTCTTTTTCTGTCTACAAATGCGTCTTGCTTTCCTCTTCAACTCTCGGTATCTATCCCATCCCGTTGTGGTCGATCGTAACGTTGCGAGATAGGCAGCCTGTTTTCTCTCCGCTGCGACACGGCACTCCTCGTCGTACCAGCTGTTCTTTTGCACTTTCCGAAAACCAATGGTTTCGGTTGCAGCTGTACGTAAGGAGTTTGAAATGCCGTCCCACAGTTCCCTTATACCGAGTTGTTGATGAGTGCTCTCAGAAAGCAGGAGTGCAAGCCGAGCAGAAAATCGTTCGGCTGTCTGTTGTGATTGCAGCTTCTCGACGTCGAACCTTCCTTGTGTTTGTTGGTGGTCGTTTTTTGCTGCACAGAGGCGGGTGCGAATTTTGGCTGCAACAATATAGTGGTCCGAGTCGATGTTAGGACCGCGGAACGAACGCACATCTAAAACACTGTAGACGTATCTTCCGTCTATCACAACATGATAGATCTAGTTGGTGGTTTTTCGATCCGGAGACTGCCAGGTAGCTTGATGAATCTTCTTATGCTGGAATCTAGTACTAGAGATAACCATAATTCGGGCCCTGGCGAAGTCGATCAGCCTCAACCCATTTGGGGATGTTTCCTCGTGGAGGCTGAATTTACCGACCGTGGTGCCAAAGATACCTTCTTTGCTCACTCTGGCGTTAAAGTCGCCAAGCACGATTTTGACATCGTGGCGGGGGCATCTCTCATAAGTGCGCTCCAAGCACTCATAAAAGGCATCTTTGGTCACATCGTCCTTCTCTTCCGTCGGGGCGTGGGCGCAAATCAACGATATGTTGAAGAACCTCGCTTTGATGCGGATTGTGGCTAGACGTTCATTCATAGGAGTGAATGATAGTACTCGGCGACGGAGTCTCTCTCCTACCACGAATCCAACACCAAACTTGCGCTCCTTTATATGGCCGCTGTAGTAAATGCCACAAGGACCTACTTGTCTCTGTCCTTGTCCCGTCCATCGCATTTCGTGACGGCGATGATGTCAGCCTTTATTTTCACGAGGACATCAACCAGCTGGGCAGCGACACCTTCCCAATTAAGGGACCGGACATTCCAGGTGCATGCCCTCAAATCATAGTCCTTAATTCGTTTGCCATGGTCGTCATCAAAAGAGGGGTCACTTATCCGAGGCTGTTTAAACTTTTTCATTGGGGGCGGTTTTTAAGTGGCGGGTCCCAAACCCAGCGCACAGTAGGGAATATTTTGCCTTCTCACTTTAGCTCGCTTTCAAACGGGTGTTCTCAGGCTACCCAGAGGATACTTGGTCAAAGACCGGAAGTCGTGAGCTGTTTGAGTCATATGTAAAAGAATCGTTTCTGGCCACTCCCAAGTGAATGGCGATCAGAGAACTTTCCTCGCTTGCGTGAACTTTTACACATGACTCCATCCCCCGCTTCTGCAAATACTTATTTGTATAAAAAAGTAAAACTAGAGACTAAAACTTAAAACTAATATGTATAACTTATAAGAATGTGTACATACTTATGTAATATGCGAAGAATGTTATCTCTTGTGCCAACCCCTCTCTCACTGCTGCGACTGCTGTTGGTACAAATGACTCTACAATCGCTGCTCCGTCTAACGCTGCTGTTTCTGCTGATAATGTGTGTGGGAATTATCTCGCTCCCGCTACACCGAAGGCACTCTCTGCAGCTTCAACTACTGCTAACTCTATCCTCACTTCTACGACTATTGTGGGTACAAATGCTCTGTCACCTAACGTTGTCGCTTCTACTCCCACTGATAGTGTGAGTATGGATTATCTCGCTCCCGCTACTTCGAAAGCAATCTCTGTCGCTCCGTCTGCTGCTTTCTCTACTCTCACTTTTGCTGCTGATAATAATAATGCCAATACATATGCTGACGCTGTTGCTAGGAATATCAACACTCACTTGAAAGCCAACAACAATCCAACAGTTGCTGCTAAGCCAGCTCGCCCCCCTGTCGCTGTCAATGCTGCTCGATCTGTCGCCGTTGATGATTCTGTTAACCTGAACTCTTCTACTTTAATTACTGCTAATAGAAATTTGAAGTTAAAAGTGAGTACTAGGAACAAAAAATCCCTAGCAACTTCAACTGTTGTTGGTGTTAATGCCAATTGTGATCTGGATGTCGTCATATCCAAGAAATGGATTCACTTATCTGCCTTTAAGAACTCAGTCACTGAGGAAGATATTATATCTTTTGTTATTAAACATCTAATGTTGATAGAGAGCATCTTCTATGTTATAAATTAATTAAGAAAGATATCGATATTAATAGTCTTAAGAGGCGTGTCCCCATCTTTTACTAATGCCGTTTTCTCCTCTTCAGTGTGGCCTTCTGGTATTAAGTTGCGTCTCTTTAAGGGAGGGGAAAACAGCGCTGCAGATTAGTTGATGCGCCTGTTAATCACGATTCTATTCATGCGTTTTCTGCACCTTCCTCAACTGGCTCCTGTCTTAAGGTGTACCACCAAACTTTATCGGATATTAGGTGTAAATCAAATATTATTCGCAATTTCTCTACACATTTGGATTTCGATATTATCGTTATTGTTGAGACTTGGCTGAATTCTAATTATTTTGATAGCGAATAATTTGACTCAAATCTCTATTATGTCTTCCGCAAGGACAGAGATCACGAAAAAACTGGCTGTCTAAGAGGGGGTGGAGTTCTCTTAGCAGTTCATCGCAAATATCGTCCTCGCTTAATTATGCTTGATAATGAAGATTCTATTCTGGACCAACTATGTATCTGTGTCAATGATGCTCTGTTCATTGCAGTCTCATACATCCCTCCTAATAGTCCTCTAGAGTTGTATAAGTTGCACGCAAATAATATTTCCTCGCTGGTATTAGATAAGGTGAAAGAGAATAATATTTGTGTTCTGTGTGACTTTAATTTAAGCATTATCGTCTAGTCTGGTTTTTCCTATAGTCCTTCTCTTATTCCTTCAAAATTTTCGTCTACTCAGGAGTTGTTTCTCATTGATAGTTTGCTTAGTCTAAATCTGATTCAAATCAACTCATATTCAAACAGTCTCGATCGGTTTCTTGACTTAGTCTTTCTCAGTGATAATTTAAAATTTCAGGTTTCTTGATCTTCAATTACTCCAGCCACCATCCATCATTCTCTGCTAGCGTTTGAGGTGGATACTTATCTTTTCACTCCTGTTAAACCTATTGATGGTCTTGGTTTTAATTTTGCATATTGTGATTTTGAACGACTCAACAATCAGCTATTTGAAATTAAATGGGATGATTTACTTTCGGGACTAGATACAGCTAATAGTTTCTCCATTTTTAAGAAATCAATTCAGGAATTCTGTCATTTTAATATCCCGCTCAAACACATATAACCATATAAGTTGCCTTGGTACACTAAGGACCTTAAACGTCTAAAAAATCTTAGAAATAAATACTATAGAAAATTCTCTTCAACTAAATCTAATTTTTCAGCACTACACAAAACTGTTTAATTAATTGGATAAGTTTCTGTATAAAAGGTTTATTAATAATACAGAGTCTACAATTAAGTCGAACCCTAAGTTCTTTTGGAACTTTGTAAAATCAAAAAGAGCGTGTTCGGCCATTCCCTCTGCTTTATGCTGGGGTGATAAATCGGCATGCACTCCGGTCGAAATCTCCAACTTGTTCGCTGAATTTTTCAAATCGAACTATGTTCAAGATGATCTTGGTACTAGTTCCACTTTTTCAGCTAATAACTTCCAATCCATAAATTTTGGCTCACTGCGTCTTTCACAGAACGATATTGCCAAGGATATTTGTAATATTAAGTCTCCTTCCAAATTGGATTTGGATGGGCATCCGCCCGTACTTATAAAAAATTTTACTGCCTTAGTATATCCTCTCATGCTTATCTTCAATAAGTCTCTCTCCACCGGGAATTATGTTTCTGACTGGAAATTGACATGAATTACCCCTATTCTTAAAGGCGGTAGGAAGGATATTGTCTTCAATTACAGCCCTATTTTTAAACTTTCTACTATTTCGAAAATTTTTGAGTGTTCTGTTAAAAATAAATTATTTTTTGCAGTAAAATCAATAATGAATGTCAATCAGCATGGGTTTGTCTCTGGGCGCTCCACTGTGTCAAACTTAGCAGTTTTTAGCGATTATTGTCTGTCTGCATTCTCCGCTGGATTTCAGGTAGATTGTGTCTACACAGACTTCTCTAAAGCCTTTGATAAAGTATCACACAATATTCTAATTAAAAAATTATCATCTCTAGGGTTTCACTCGGTCGTCTTGAAGTGGATTAAATCATATCTGCAAAACAGACGATGCATTGTCAGTGTCGATGGAGTGTCATCTGATTCATTCATTGCATCTTCGGGAGTCCCACAAGGAAGTGTCTTGGGTCCATTTCTCTTTGTGCTGATCAATGACATTTCCTGCTGCTTCTCTTTCGCTAACTTTCTGTTATATGCAGATGACTTAACAATTTTTGCAATAATCAAAAACACACAAGATGTACTCAAACTTCAATGTGATATTGATACTTTTCATAATTGGTGCCTGAAATCGAAGCTTTTTCTGAATCTAGATAAATACTTACAGATCTCTTATGGTAGAGGACGCAATATCCTATCTTCTAGCTACAATATTTCTAATTGCGTCCTAAAATGCGTTACTGAAATCAAAGATCTTGGGATAATCTTTGACAACAGATTTTCTTTTAGTAATCATATCAATTATATCACTTCAAAGCCATTTTCTGTACTCGGCTTTGTCCGTCGAAATTCTACAAATGTGCCTGACCCCTACACGTTTAAGTTACTGTACACATGTTTTGTTCGGTCCATTTTGGAGTATGCAGTGTTTATTTGGAGACCGTATTGCATATCGTCAATTAACAGGATCGAGCGTGTTCAAAAGATCTTTCTTAAATATGCTCTCCGCTCCTTAAAGTTTGTTGTCCCAATACCATCGTATACATCGCGTTTATTGCTTTTACATCTTAAATTACTGGAAAATCGAAGGTCCGTCCTCTCCCTTTCATTTGTCTTAAATGGAATTAACGGATTGTCCCTATTTATTAGGGAAGCTTAACTTCAATACTCCCCAGCGTTGTCTCAGATTCATTTCCCCATTTTATTACAAAAAGGAAAGTACTAATTTTGCTGAATATGCCCCCTTCAAGCGGGCTATGCGTGAGTTTAACTCGAATTCCGAGAAAGTTCTTCTTGATTTTCTCACTCTAGGGTATTCTTCATTAATACCCTGAATTCTGTTTTTTAGTGTAAGTTATCACTCATGTTATTGTAATTTAATTATTTTAGAATTCTAATATGCATCCTAGTTTTTCATTAGTCTGTAAAAATTAATTTTCATAGACTTTACTAAATAAATAAATAAATAAAAATATGATCAAGTAGGAATCAGAAGAGCCCTTTTAAGCAACAGCAATTATAAAGGTGAAAATAGAAAAAGGAGATTTGCAACTAAAGGCTTTGATAGATAGGGGCCCGCAGAAAATGCATTCAATAATGATGCTAATATTAAAAGCGATAAACTGAAAAATGGTGGTGGACGCGTAGAAAATATAACTTTTGAAAAGCAATATACAATTAACGATGACGCAAATAGAGTGAACACCAAAATGCATTTTCTGGTAATTGAGGATCATAAAAGCGATGTGGAAAAGAGCTTTCAGAAAAACATGTTGAAGATGATGTCATAATAGAAGAACACGACCCAATGGTAAGTGTCGACAACTAATTGCAACCGAAATTCAAGCAGGCTGGCAGAAGTGGAAGAAGAGGATAATTTTGAAACTCTCGAAGACGAAGATGAGTTAGAAAAAAAGATTTGCAGCAAGCGATTGTACCAATTATGGAAAGAAAAGGCTTCAAGTGGCATTCTCTCGGAAAGTCCTCACTTCTGAGGAATTACGGAGGCTGCTTAAGTTGTAATATATGCAACAATGGACCCTAACTCCCCTGATGAAGAACCAATTGACGATGTGGAAAATAAAGTCGCTAGCGATGAGGTATGGCAGCAGAAGAATACTCGGATGAATATAATCTTGGTACTACAACCAAAAAGAAAAGTTTTCGAGGTAGTGCAAGGGGTAGACGAGATAAGCCTAAGTTAGCGGCCACAGCATCACTGGCCCCAAAAGAACAGTCTTGCAACGAAAAATAGTTAGAGTAAACTACCACTAATACGACACAGGAAGGAGCACCGGTGAACCGTTTTCTGGTGCCAAGGGACGCCATTTATTCGATGTGCCTTACGATCATACAGTCTACTCATTTTAAATAATTGATTGGTCCTCGGAAATATGTTTAAACATCATTGAACATGTTTATCTTTGACAATGACGAGACAATACAAAACATATGAACATAAACAAGGACAAAAAAAAATAAGTAAAGAAGGGTTAAGTTCGGGTGCAACCGAACATTTTATATTCTTGCAACTTACAAGAATCAAAACCAGAGAAATACTTTATGGTGTAAAACGTCAACCTAAGGATCGGGTACTATACATAACTCCTATGCTGACAGACACATAAGGATTGTTAGAAAAACGAAAACGATTATATGTAGAATATGGAAGTTGGAGTAGTAGCAACCAGATTTGGTCTATTTTTCTCAATGCCACATACTATTACAAGTCACTTACTAAAAAACTAATCATATTATCATTATATAATATTAGGTAATGTGGGCTAAGGGAAGTATTGGTCCGTTCAACCTATTTTTGACATACAGACAATTGTGAGAGAAGTACTATCTCTGAATTTCAATTATATATCACACACATTCACCGATATTTTCTATCAAAAGTCAACTATTGGTACTGGGGCCAGTACCTAGGGGCTTGAACAGTTTTTATTGGATTTGAACAATTTTTGATCATTAGGTGGCATACACTAAATACATTATTCGTAAATTTCCGTTATACTAATTGCTTCTTGATTTGTGCCTTGGAAAGTAAAAGAATAAAATGGAATTCAAAATTGGGCTATAAGTACGTAACGGTAGTTATTGTCCGATTTCGCTCATTTTCATAGGAATTTTTGTCGAAATCGGTTGGTTTAGGAGATATGTATCTTAAGCTTTTTAGAGGGCGGAGTCATGCCCACTTTCTCAAAAAGTTTTACTCACGGGTGCCCCTTGCTACAGCAATCCTCTGCACCAAATTACAGAGAGATATACTTATATATTTCAGTTATGGCACTTTATATGTTTTTGGTTAATGGCGATTTGTGGGCGTGGCAGTGGCCCGTGTACGTCCATCTACGAACTCGAACTTTTTTTTATACTAAGGAACCTACATACCAATTTTCATCAAGATATCTGCTTTTTACTCAAGTTACAGCTTGCACGGACGTGTAAAAAATTTTGAAAACTATAAAATTTCAGATGTGCATACAAATTGTATGTTTATATGGCATTTTATTGAGCATTAAAACTTAAAATGCAGGTGAAAAATTGGTAGATTAAGCAAAAAAACAAAAGAAATCTGTTAACTCAGAACTAAGAACAAAAAACTTAGAATAGAAATAAGGAAAAAATATTCACATAGCCACATAATTATTCGTCGCTACTTAATAACAAGCGCAATTGTTTGCGACGAACTGGACTATCATCACTGGAGATATCCATTTCAGCAATGTAAAGTCATGCGAACAAAATGTGTAGGTAATAGTTATCGAACAAGGGGATTTCCCAGTTACTACTATGTATGTTCATTTTAGCAATGGTGCTAAGTGTGGTAAAAACAAACATAATTACAAAACAGTGATTTTGAAACCGTAGTAGATTAAAAATTTTTTACAAAAAAAAAAAAAATTCATTTCTCAACCGTGTAGCTTCAAATCCGTGTAAAAAAACCATGTAAAAAAAGAGTTGGGTGTAATTAAATTATGCTACTATTTTCAAGGTAATATTTGTGGTTAATGTAAAAAAAGGAGTTACTTTTTAAATATTTCATATGTTTGATAATATATTATAAATTTACAAATAAGTATGTAGATATGCTATATATGTATACATGTATATGACATACTATCATAATATCCTAAAAAACTTAATATATTACAATAATATTGTATGTAAATTACATTTCATTTTAATTTTTGTACGCATCTACATATCATCACATGTGTATGTATTATATGTAAGTACAATTCAAATACAAATCATGGTATTACCGTTTATAAGTAATATAATGTGCGCGTACTGCTCTATATGTACATGCATATGTACGTATGACATTCCCACAGAAATAATACATACACAAGTACACATACATACATATCTGCGTGCACATGTAAATAAACTACAAATATTTTTCTACTAAAGATCAATCGTCTCAAATAGAATCAGCAGCGTCACAAGACAAAATGGCAGTCAAATAGTCGATGCCCAAATTTGTAGAAAAACATGCAACAACAATATTTTCATTCTTGAACGCAAGCGCACTTCCAACAGGCAAACTTGCTTCACTCATAAAAACAAACACCATTACATCTCCCTACATATGCTTCCCGAGCATACCTTTGCCTACAAGCGTCTTTTCGCGACGATGGCAAAAGCTAAACATCATAAATTGAACAGCTTCTGATATTTGTATGAGAAGGAAAAAGTGACAACCCCGCAAATAGAAGTATTCAAATATATTAGAATAAAATTGACAACATAGTTTATTTGTCGATTTTCAAGTCAAGAAATGTATCAAAGAAAATATTCAATATTCTTCTGATTTATGTGTACAGTGATTCCCGGTTAAGTAGAACTCCACTTAAATGAAAATCATCCCTCTTAACTGCTGCATTTCACGGTTTGTTTTTAAACATACATATAAATTATTGTTTTATGTACCACTCGCTTAAGTATTCGCACTCGCTTATGTGCCATATTATATTTTTATTTTTAACAAACCACAAAAATCTGTATCTTTGATTGTGGCACATAACCGGGATTGACTGTATTTGTCAAGGAATCTAAAAAATATTTTTACGCGGCTTGCAAAAATTTGCGTCGATATGTATGCAAGTTCACACATAAACATACATATTTACGCTGGTTTGTTGGAGAAGATGTTACAGTAGCAAGGGAAGCAGTGGCAATTGGCAATCGTTCGTTTGTGTTTTCGGCACAGCTAAATTTTTCTATCAACAACACAATGTTGTGACGCTTTGTCGTCGCGTCAGTTCTTCGACACATTGACTCTTTGAAAACGTGAGCTTCGGCCATTGGTTGCCCATGTCAACGCAGATTTCGCATGAAGCAATAAGTGTACACATATACATACAAAGTTGTATGTATACAAATTTACAAACATTATGCGTATGGTTCTTGCAAATTTGTTTACATCCACACATAATTACATACATATGTACATACAGTATGCAAAATCCATTATCGTACACCACGTATTTTATAGCAATTTTACACATAAAAAAATATTTTCAATTAATTATTAAAAAAATTGGATGTTGTTTAAAGTATAAACATACATACTATATATTTAATTTTATTAAATAAATTAATTTTTCTGAAAAAAAATCAAATTTTTAAGCAAACTTAACATTTTCTATAAAGCAAAGTTCTTATTCGTACACTATTTAAAGTACAAAATATATTAATTTTATGTAAGTTTTATGTATGTACATAAAACTTCAGACCCTTTAACGAGCTTTACGAAAAGAATGGGAAAAAATATGTCCAAAACTCACCAAAAAGTTAGTGAAATCGATGTCACGTCGCTTACATTCTGGTTTAAAACAAAAAGTGTATTCCAAGTTGCGAACGTTTGGGTCGTCCGCGCAAATTTAATTCTAGAAACGAGGCATATATGGTGCGCAAAATAAAAACAAAAATCCAAAACTGACTTCAACAAAGATAGCTGCTGATCTCAAGAAAGAATTAATGAAACATGTGCATCCGAAACAGTGCAGCGGGTGCTTATTCGTAAAGGGTACAAATCCAAAATTGCTCGAAAAAGACCTCTTATTAGCAAGGCTAACAAAAAAGGCGTATAGAATTTGCCGAAGAGTATAAAAACAGAGCTATGGATTTCTGGGACAAAGTATTGTTCACAAACGAAAGTAAATTCAACATTATTCAAAGTGACGCACATAGAAGCATTTTCCTGAAAAACCGGACAAAAATGAAAATTACAAACTTCAGCAATGCTCCTGCAAATTGATTTTTTTTTTTTTTGTATCTAAGTAACCGTTCTATGTACTGATTAAATGATTGACCTTCAGCCCGCTATATTGCCACACAAGTAGTCGGAACCTAGACTTCGTTCACAACGCACGTCCTTATTCGCGATACTATTGTTCTCGAAATTGCAAGTGGTTTTTGTGTTGTGTGAAGTGAATTCTGGAAAATAGTTTTTATGGAATCTGGACAATGTGATATGTATTTAATATTAATAATATAAATATTAATTCAATAATGTGTTATTATGTTTTTTTCGAGAAAGCAATGAATCATCAAAAAATAAAAAATTTTTTTTAGAAATTAGTAATTTTGTTATAGTTTTTTGGTATATAGTTGGTATAAGGGGCTCTATCGGAGCCGGTGTGAAAATTGGACAATTTTGGTGAAATTTCATATCCATATTCCATAATGTGATATACTTTTAATATTTCCATGTCACAGTGTGAAAATGAGCGACATCGGACTACAATTACAACTACTTCCCTTATTACACAATTTAAAATTCCATTTGATTCTTTCACTTTCCAGTACCAAATTTAGAAGTAATTGATAAAACGGAATACAATTTTTCGGTAATAATTCCCTTAAAGTATGCCAACTTTTGACCAAAAATTGTCCAAATCCACCAAAAATGTTCCGAATAGGTGCCGAATATGTGGATCCCTGTACCTATAGTTGACTTTTGATCGAAAATATCGGTCATTATGTGAGATTTGCAATAGAAATTTAGACAGAATCATTTCCTGATAATGGTATTTTTGCATATCGAAATGGGTTGAATCGGGCCAATATTTCCCTGAGCCCCCATATACATAATATAAAGATTTTCGAACTTAAAGGTGACTTGATGCTGGATATATCCGCCAATATTTAGGCCAACTCAGTGAAAATTGCAGAACATGTTTTGTTCATAACAGTGTATTTCTGCGCCTAAAATAGATACAATTGGGCAAAAACTTGACTCTCCCCCTATAACTATTATCAAGATTTTTGAACATTCACTTGACTTGAAACCCAGGGAAAATTTTTTGAGTATGTGGCATATTAGTAGTATATTGGATGAGCAAAAATAGTTAAAATCTGGTCGATACTACCCCCTTCTCAAATATATTCAATATAAAATGTTCGGTTGCACCCGAAGTTAGCCTTTCCTTATTCATTTTATTTTAATATATTGTATTATATTCAATTATTCATTTTCATTCATAAAATCACTTTAAATAATTTTGTCCTGTTTTGAGACCAAATGTCCTATGTGCGCTGGTGGGAGAAAAATAAAGATCTTTGTTTGAGTGAGAATATATTCATTCTAATTTTATTTTGATGTTTTTAAGTCTGATATACTATTTTGGAAACCATCTTAAATAACTAAATATATTTGTATGGGTGTATATAAGTTATCACAGCTAGCATAGCTAACAAAATATACAACAACAAAGTTGTCGTAGCTAATAAAATATACTGACAAGAATGTTGCAAATATAAACAGAAATTCAATTCAGCAATATTCTGCAAATAAACAATATCATTGTTGCTCCATAAAGTTGATTTCCGAAATTTACAACAACAGCACATTTCGTCAGCACTAAACCGGAAGCCGTGCCGCTGCAATGAAGGCCGTTTCTCGACCAAACTGAGGTTTGCTGTTTTGCTATAATTATTGCTTACGTAAGCACCGTTCTGGTTTAGTGCCGACGAAATGTGCTATTGTTGTAAATTTTGTAAATCAACTTTATTGAGCAACAATGATATTGTTCATTTGCAGAATATTGCTTAATTGAATTTCTGTTTATAGTTGCAACATTCTTGTCAGTATATTTTATTAGCTACGACAACTTTGTTGTTGTATAGTTTGTTAGCTATGCTAGCTGTGATAACTCCACCTTTCTTAAGCATCAGCGTCTTCGCTGATTAAGAATTATTGGCTACTGAAAGCTGTGGGTAATCCATTATTGTTGGGATAAGAAATGAATTTCTGTTTTTTGGTTTGAGTATGATATATAAAACTAATGATAGTGTTACTGCAACAAGAATTGCTAAGAAGCTTGAGCTAATTGAAATAATGTTTTTTGATGTTATTCGTTCCAGTTCATTTACATTATTTAAATGTAGTTTATGTAAATAGTTTAAGTCTAATTTAATTTCATTTTCCGTTAGGTTATTCTGAAGTATTGCGGGTAACTAACGTTATTCAAAGTTATAGTTTCGTGAAAGAAGTTTATGAGAAAAGTACCATTTAGTTTAAAAGATGTATTATTATAAGTAATATTTCCAATAAAATTTGAAGGAAATATTGTTTCTTCACTAATTAATTCAATTATAGCTTGGTTTACACATTGGTAATCGCAAAGCGCTTTTTCTCCTTTAAGGACCTGTGAAATGCAATGGGTTTTGTTTAGTTTTTTAGTTGGTTTCTCTTGCATATAGTAGTATCATCTACTTCAATGCAATTTCCAAGTATGCCATATTTGTCGTTTTGGGATATGAAAACATTGGTGAATTCTAAGTATACTCCTTTAAGGTGTTTTACAGTGGAACGTATGATAATATTATTGTAAAGAGTATCTTCGGTTTTTGGAAGGGAAATTACATATAAAAGAAGTGAGTCTTTAATAAATATAGAAGGTTCTGCGTATTTGAGTGCTTGCAGTTCATTTTTAAAAGGTAGTGTTTCAGTTTGAGAGAGAATATTTGCGATATCTTCTTTATTTAGAATTGAGAATGAACGATTCCTTGTTTTGCTAATTGGGTTGCCATTATAATTTTTGCAATTTCGTCTTTTACGATACCTAACCTATTATATAATGTTTGTGCGAATAATTCCTTATTATTCTTACTTATTTCATCCACAATCAAGTTATAACTATCTAATATTTTATTATTTGTCCTGATAAGGTATTGGTTTGTGGTGTACTGTACGTTACTGTTTTCCGTCAGTTCATGTGTTGTGGAAAGTATTTGGTCCCATTCAGTGGCACCGGGATTTTCTGCTAACCATTTCCAAGCAGATCCTATCCAATTGATTGATCTATTTTGAATGGTTGCATTTTTTGTTCGCAGTTGGTTTAATAAGCTATCTATCTCGGAAAGTTGATGTTTTAATTGTGGAAATAAAATATTTGTTTTACTAATTTCGTGGTATATAGTAAGTCTGACGTCGTTGGTAATTTTTTCGTAGTCGTCCAAGCCGATAGTGTGGATAATTTTATACGTCCCTTGTGTAATCTTTCCTAGTCCTTGTAGGTGTCCACTGTAGCAGTTGTCCAGTAAGGTAAGAGTCTAAAGAGTAAATGTCAGTTAGTTTTTTAAATGTGATTTATGAATCTTTCTGTTATCTTTAGTAGTTATTGTGACGGTATTGTCTTTACCATGGCGCTATCAAGACTCATGGCAAACACCGGAGGCCCACTTGCAAGTAGAAGGAAATTGCTCATGGACACAACACAGTCAGTCCTACTATACGGTAGCGAAATATGGGCCGACCCTTTAAATGAAGAACATAGACGGAAAGTGCTTGCTAAAGTGCAGAGAACAGCAGCCCTGAGAGTCGCCTCGGCGTACCGCACTGTATCCGAATCCGCAGTGCTAGTGATAAGCGGCGTCATCCCAATAGACCTTCTCGCAAAGGAGAGAAGACAACTATGGCTATGGAAGAAAGACGGAATAGAAATACACATGGCCACAAGACAACAGGCGAGGAAGCAAACTCTTGAACTCTGGCAAGATCGGTGGACAAGGGAGAGCAAAGGAAGATGGACCGCCAAACTGATTAAAGAAATAGAGAAGTGACACAGTAGAAAACACGGCGAGGTAAACTACTATATAACACAGATGCTGTCCGGTCACGGGTATTTCCGAAAATACCTATACAATATGGGAAAAGCAGAAAGCCCAGCATGTATTTATGGAGACGAACCACTAGACGATGCAAACCATACCATTTTCAAGTGCCACCGGTGGAAAGAAGCCCAAAGGACTGTACAAAACAAACTCGGAGAACTAAGTGCGGAAAATCTCTTAGAAAAAATGATATCTAGCAGCGAAAACTGGAAAATAATAGCCTCGTACGTGGAACATGTTCTGTGCACTAAAAAAAGAGACATGGACGCGGACTCCCAATAGAAGACGAGCCAATTAGCTTGATGCTGGCTACAAAATCGTAGGCATCTCTGGACGCAGGGAGAGTAAAAATTTACCTGTAATGGGTCCATCTTGGAAACCTTGCCCTGAAGTAATGCGAAAGCGGTCCCGGGGTAGGGGAAAAAATTCCATGATAGAAGGGGAGAGTGTTTTAGTGGGTACACCACTCACGTAGGATGACGATCCCCATATGGTGCGAAGGCATTTTAAACCCTCCTTACGGCCTAAAAAAAAAAAAAAAAAAAATTGTCTTTAGCAACAGTTTCTTTTTTAAAAATGGGTTTCGTTTTCCCTTTAATTTGTTTATTCTTTTTAAATATAGTATCACCAGGTTCGTAATTCCTTATTTTTGACCTATTTTGGTTGTGATAACTTAGTGTATTTTTTTGGTTTCTGGCTATTTCATTTCGAAGGTCAGAATTAACTATTTCCTTAAAAATTGTTAAATCTTGATAGTTGATTCTCTGTGTTCTTCCAAAGAAAATATCAGCTGGTTTCCTTTTCGTAACTGAATGTATGTGTTATTATATCTGTCAACGGCAATATTGACAATTTCTTTAAGAGAATTTAATAGTCAGGATATTCTACTTGGAGACATCTGATTATTTCAATAATAGTGGAATGCACACGTTCTATCGCACCATTGACTTAGCTTTTCTGAGGTGGTGCTAGATAGATTTCAATTCCTAACCCTTCTAAATAGTTCAGAGTTATTGGGCTTATAAAGCTGCCTTCATTGTCCATGACCAAAGTCTTTGGTACAGTGAAATAGTGTAGAAGCTTTATCAATTTATCCCTGATATGCAGTACTGACTTATTTTTTATCCTGAACAATTTTACAAATTTAGTGAATTTGTTAACGCACGAGATATATGCAGTATTTCTGTTGGATACGAAGGTATGGGTGTTGCCTGTAACTTGCGTTTTTGTGGATGCCGGTCGTACTTATTACATCCGCAAATTTCCCATGATTTAGTATATTTTTTAATAAGTTTAGTGGTCTTTATTTTCTTTACCATTGCGATGGGCTCTTTTGTGTTCTTGTTCTATTATTTTAAATTTGAAATCTCCGTCTGAGATATCGGTAACTACTTTCTGTGTTATCCTGATACGAAATTGTGAGAAATTCTCTTGATATATTTGCTGTAGTAATGAAATGTATTTCTCTTGGATTTTAATTCCTTTGATGATGTTTGGGTTTAGAACGTTTTTCAAGATTTTACTTAGGTTTTCTTTATCGTAAACTTCACATTTAATGAGGTGTCTGTGGAAGCTTGGATGAGGTTCTTTGTGTGTAATTTCCTCTTTTCCTTCTGTAAATATAACTTGATTTTTAAATACGTTAATTGGAGCTTCACAGTGAAGAATGAGCTTTGAGTTATCCTCTTCTGCGCTATGTTGTGAATTTTCATCTGTGGATGTATTAACTTTTATTGGCAGCCGTGATAACGCATCGGCGACTACGTTTGTTTTCCAGGTTTGTAAATTAGTTTATAATTATATTCTTCTATCCTTGCTTTCCACCTTTTTAACTTGGCATTGTTATTACTGTTGCTTAATGCAAACGTCAGTGGCTGGTGATCAGTAAGAATTTTTATTTCTTTAACTCCATACAGGTAAGTCCTTAGTTTGTCGAGGGACCATACTATGGCGAGCATTTCTTTCTCTATTGTCGAGTAATTCTCTTCGGTTTTATTGAGTAATCTAGAGATGTAAGTTATGAGTCTGTCTTGACCGATTGTCCCTTGTGAAAGGACTGCTCCGATTGCAGTATTGGAAGCATCTGTCGTCGGAATAAAGGGTTTGTTAAAGTCTGGGAATAACAGAATTTCAGAAGATGTAAGCAAATATTTTATGTCATTAAATGATTTCAAGCCTTCCTCTGTTAGTGAAATTTGTATCCGTTTGGATTGACTTGCTTAAATTGATAAGTGGCTTGACAATTTTTGCAAAGTCTTTTATAAATCTCCTATAATACGATGCTAAACCCAGGAAACCTTTTAATTCCTTAAGGTTAGTAGGTGCGGGAATTTTTTTGATAGCAGATATTTTGTCAGGATCTGGCAAAATACCTTCGCCGGTAACGACATGACCTAGAAAATTTACTTTTGTTCTAAAAAAACTGGATTTTTCCAGATTGACTTTTAAATTTGATTTGTACAAAAGCATGACCACATCTTCAATATTTCGTAAGTGTTCCTCTTTAGTTTTCCCATTATTATAATGTCATCGATATAATCGTAGCAGGCTTTTCGTATAAGCGTTTTGAGAACATCACTGATTATTCTCTGAAAAATGGAAGGGGCATTTTTAAGACCGAATGGCATTCATATTTACCATTGGCTGTAGAAAAGGCTTTCTTTTCTATGTCTTTTTTTTCTCCTGATGGACCTGGTTTTTTTGGAACAATCCACAATGGGGAGTTATACGGACTCTTTGAAGGCCTTATAACACCATTGTTTAGAAGTTCTTTAACTTGTTTTTCTACTTCGCCCCGTAGGTTGATTGGGTAAGGATATGATTTTGTATATGTCGATTCTTCACTTGTTGTTCTAATTTCTGCTAATACAGTTGTGTCGATTGTCCCACTGTCGGAGACTGGTCCGAAAAGTTCCGAATATTTATTTATCATTTCATTAACTTCATGTTCATAGGGGTTTTCTTGAATATTATTTATTTGTTTATAGATATTTTGTTTTAGTGGCAGTACCATATCCTTGAGGGTTATTGTGTCATATTTTCTATTTATGATTGCTCCCAATTCTTTGAGGGTATCATCGCCAATTATGCCATCAAAAGATTTTAAATTGGGTAATGTAAGGAAATCCAAATTATTTGTAATACCTATACTTCCGAAGAATGGTCCACGTAGTTTATGGGTTATATTTACTTGACCTGTGGCTGAGTGAACCTTAAAAGGACACTCAAGTTTCTTTTAATTTTTTGAAAGTTTTGCGGCGACAAAGTTTTTATTAGCTCCCGTATCTACAAGGAACTTCGCGATATCCCCGTTCTTCAAAGTTAGTTCTAAATAGGGTAGGGTAGACAGGCGTCTGTTATAAAATTTATTTCCTCGTCCTCTGATTGGACATTAAATAGTTTTTGGGATTTCCTAGGGATATTTGAAGAATAATTGGATGGCCCTACTATAGGCGTATTGTTCGGTCGATTCATATAGTTTATTCTTCGTGAGTGTATTGAAGGGTCCACCTCCATAGGGATTGGTGGTTTAGGACTGGTTGGTCTGGGTGGTGGTGGTGCGTAATTTTGCATGTTTTTATTATAGATTAAATTTCTTTCGGCAGGGTTTAATACCCTGGGTACAAATATTGGTTTTGGATTCATTTGTTGTTTTTGCATTTGATTAGAGCTACCTCCATTTTTTGTACATATTGAATAGTTTCCTAAGTTAATGTTTTGAATTTCAACGCAAGAAGCGTATGCTTCGGGTAGATTGTTGGGCCGTTGAATGACTAGCATTCTAGACAATTCGCCGTTTAGGCCTATGATAAATATATCAAGGGCTTGATTCCTTTAGGCTTCCAGTAGAACATTATTTGTTTCTCTTGAATAATCATGACTCTTTATTTTGTTTATTATCAGCGATAGTTTATGATTGACTCTTGCGTAGAATTGATCTACGCTGAAATGTTTTTGGGATAAGGTTCCTAGTTCGTGTTCTAGAGTCCTGAGGTCGCGTTTGTCTGCATAGTGTAGTGACAAACAATTTTTGATTGTTCCCCAATCATCATTGAATATGTTGTCTGAGATTAAGGCCGTATCTGCAGGGCCTTTAATTTTCTGCCTAATATGTCGTAGGATGGCTCTATACAGTGGCTTTGTTCTGACTTCTTCGTAGTCCTGCAAAACAGATTCGACGTTGTGGATCCAGGATATGAATTGGATCGAATCTCCTTCGGAGGTTGGGAGGTTCTTCACGCTGTCAGGTAATCTGCTAATTTCTATTAATTCTGACTCATTTAAGTGAATATGGTTATTTGAAATAGAACTTTCGTTATGGGGACTAATTCTCCTTTCTAACTGATTTATCCTATTGCTCAATATTTTTAATTGTTCTATTTGTGCATTAACAGCACCTGTTAGGTGTGTAATAGCTTCATGAATTTGCTCCATTACTGTGATTTACAATTTCGAATATTTATTGATTTAACAATATGATACTTTATATATATTTATTGCTATTAACAATTTTTTAGATTTTTTATATATCGGATATAAATTTTAATTGAACGACTGTATTTATTGCTGTTAACAATTTTTCAGATTTTTTTATATATCGGGTATAAATTTTATTTGCTTATTAAAATTTTTAATATACTTATTATAATATGATGTCACTTAGGCGTTGATTTGGCGGCTTTTTGTTTTAGTTGCCCACTTTATAAGTATTTTTAATTTGATTTGTCAAACACTTAGCTTTATTGTTTAACAAATCTTAAGATATGTCACGACACTTGACGCGCTTTTTTTCTTGCGGCGTTTTTTGCGTACACTTGTAACTAAATTTCCGAACAAGGTTTTAAATACTGTTTTTAATGACTTACGTCAAACTCGACTGAACTTTCTATAAAAATTAAATTCCGTCGTTTATCCTTCTGGATAATAATATTTGTGCGTACAGAGTCACCTTAATACTTTTGGAGTAGGCAAATTCAAGTTTTTTTAAAGTTCTCAGGCACCAGTTAATGGTTGCCACCAAATAATCAATTACTCGCTCTTTTGAATTGTAAAGTTGAACTCAAATTTCTTTATTGAATAATTTCTTGAATAGAAAATTTTGCTTATTTACTATAAACTTACATATGTACGAATTCTTACTTACTAGTACCTTTTTCTGTATACTCTATAATGATAACGTAAGCAATAATTATAGCAAAACAGCAAACCTCAGTTTGGTCGAGAAACGGCCTTCATTGCGGCGGCACGGCTTCCGTTCTGGTTTAGTGCCGACGAAATGTGCTGTTGTTGTAAATTTTGGAAACCAACTTTATGGAGCAACAATGATATTGTTTATTTGCAGAATATTGCTGAATTGAATTTCTGTTTATAGTTGCAACATTCTTGTCAGTATATTTTATTAGCTACGACAACTTTGTTGTTGTATATTTTGTTAGCTATGCTAGCTGTGATAACTTATATACACCCATACAAATATATTTAGTTATTTAAGATGGTTTCCAAAATAGTATATCAGACTTAAAAACATCAAAATAAAATTAGAATGAATATATTCTCACTCAAACAAAGATCTTTATTTTTCTCCCACCAGCGCACATAGGACCATTTGGTCTCAAAAACAGGACAAAATTATTTAAAGTGATTTTATGAATGAAAATGAATAATTGAATATAATACAATATATTAAAATAAAATGAATAAGGAAAGGCTAACTTCGGGTGCAACCGAACATTTCATATTGAATATATTTGAGAAGGGGGTAGTATCGACCAGATTTTAACTATTTTTGCTCATCCCATATACTACTTATATGCCACATACTCAAAAAATTTTCCCTGGGTTTCAATGAATCAAGAAATGATTCTGTCTAAATTTCTATTGCATATCTCACATAATGACCGATATTTTCGATCAAAAGTCAACTATAGGTACAGGGGTCCACATATTCGGCACCTAAGGGCTTGAACATTTTTGGTGGATTTGGACAATTTTTGGTCAAAAATTGGCATACTTTAAGGGAATTATTGCCGAAAAATTGTATTCCGTTTTATCAATTACTTCTAAATTTGGTACTGGAAAGTGAAAGAATCAAATGGAATTTTAAATTGTGTAATAAGGGAAGTAGTTGTAATTGTAGTCCGATGTCGCTCATTTTCACACTGTGACATGGAAATATTAAAAGTATATCACATTATGGAATATGGATATGAAATTTCACCAAAATTGTCCAATTTTCACACCGGCTCCGATAGAGTCCCTTATACCAACTATATACCAAAAAACTATAACAAAATTACTAATTTCTAAAAAAAAAATTAGGTTTTTTGATGATTCATTGCTTTTTCGAAAAAAACATAATAACACATTATTAAATTAATATTTATATTATTAATATTAAATACATATCACATTGTCCAGATTCCATAAAAACTATTTTCCAGAATTCACTTCACACAACACAAAAACCACTTGCAATTTCGAGAACAATAGTATCGCGAATAAGGACGTGCGTTGTGAACGAAGTCTAGGTTCCGACTACTTGTGTGGCAATATAGCGGGCTGAAGGTCAATCATTTAATCAGTACATAGAACGGTTACTTAGATACAAAAAAAAAAATCAATTTGCAGGAGCATTGCTGAAGTTTGTAATTTTCATTTTTGTCCGGGTTTTCAGGAAAATGCTTCTATGTGCGTCGCTTTGAATAATGTTAAATTTACTTTCGTTTGTGAACAATACTTTGTCCGAGAAATCCATAGCTCTGTTTTTATACTCTTTAGCAAATTCTATACGCCTTTTTTGTTAGCCTTGCTAATAAGAGGTCTATTTCGAGCTATTTTGGATCTGTACCCTTTACGAATAAGCACCCGCTGCACTGTTTCGGATGCACATATTTCATTAATTCTTTCTTGAGATCAGCAGCTATCTTTGTTGAAGTCAGTTTTGGATTTTCTTTTATTTTGCGCACCATATATGCCTCGTTTCTAGAATTAAATTTGCGTGGACGACCCAAACGTTCGCAACTTGGAATACACTTTTTGTTTTAAACCAGAATGTAAGCGACGTGACATCGATTTCACTAACTTTTTGGTGAGTTTTGGACATATTTTTTCCCATTCTTTTCGTAAAGCTCGTTAAAGGTTCTAAAGTTTTATGTACATACATAAAACTTACATAAAATTAATATATTTTGTACTTTAAATAGTGTACGAATAAGAACTTTGCTTTATAGAAAATGTTAAGTTTGCTTAAAAATTTGATTTTTTTTTCAGAAAAATTAATTTATTTAATAAAATTAAATATATAGTATATATGTTTATACTTTAAACAACATCCAATTTTTTTAATAATTAATTGAAAATATTTTTTTATGTGTAAAATTGCTATAAAATACGTGGTGTACGAAAATGAATTTTGCATACTGTATGTACTTATGTATGTAATTATGTGTGGATGTAAACAAATTTGCAAGAACCATACGCATAATGTTTGTAAATTTGTATACATACAACTTTGTATGTATATGTGTACACTTATTGCTTCATGCGAAATCTGCGTTGACATGGGCAACCAATGGCCGAAGCTCACGTTTTCAAAGAGTCAATGTGTCGAAGAACTGACGCGACGACAAAGCGTCACAACATTGTGTTGTTGATAGAAAAATTTAGCTGTGCCGAAAACACAAACGAACGATTGCCAATTGCCACTGCTTCCCTTGCTACTGTAACATCTTCTCCAACAAACCAGCGTAAATATGTATGTTTATGTGTGAACTTGCATACATATCGACGCAAATTTTTGCAAGCCGCGTAAAAATATTTTTTAGATTCCTTGACAAATACAGTCAATCCCGGTTATGTGCCACAATCAAAGATACAGATTTTTGTGGTTTGTTAAAAATAAAAATATAATATGGCACATAAGCGAGTGCGAATACTTAAGCGAGTGGTACATAAAACAATAATTTATATGTATGTTTAAAAACAAACCGTGAAATGCAGCAGTTAAGAGGGATGATTTTCATTTAAGTGGAGTTCTACTTAACCGGGAATCACTGTACACATAAATCAGAAGAATATTGAATATTTTCTTTGATACATTTCTTGACTTGAAAATCGACAAATAAACTATGTTGTCAATTTTATTCTAATATATTTGAATACTTCTATTTGCGGGGTTGTCACTTTTTCCTTCTCATACAAATATCAGAAGCTGTTCAATTTATGATGTTTAGCTTTTGCCATCGTCGCGAAAAGACGCTTGTAGGCAAAGGTATGCTCGGGAAGCATATGTAGGGAGATGTAATGGTGTTTGTTTTTATGAGTGAAGCAAGTTTGCCTGTTGGAAGTGCGCTTGCGTTCAAGAATGAAAATATTGTTGTTGCATGTTTTTCTACAAATTTGGGCATCGACTATTTGACTGCCATTTTGTCTTGTGACGCTGCTGATTCTATTTGAGACGATTGATCTTTTGTAGAAAAATATTTGTAGTTTATTTACATGTGCACGCAGATATGTATGTATGTATACTTGTGCATGTATTATTTCTGTGGGAATGTCATACGTACATATGCATGTACATATAGAGCAGTACGCGCACATTATATTACTTATAAACGGTAATACCATGATTTGTATTTGAATTGTACTTACATATAGTACATACACTTGTGATGATATGTAGATGCGCACGAAAATTAAAATGAAATGTAATTTACATACAATATTATTGTAATATATTAAGTTTTTTAGGATATTATGGTAGTATGTCATATGTATACATGTATAGCATATCTACATACTTATTTGTAAATTTATAATATATTATCAAACATATGAAATATTTAAAAAGTAACTCTTATTTTTACATCAACCACAAATATTACTTTGAAAATAGTAGCATAATTTAATTACACCCAACTCTTTTTTTACATGGTTTTTACACGGATTTGAAGTTACACGGTTGAGAAATTATTTTTTTTTCTTTTGTAAAAAAATTTTTAATCTACTACGGTTTCAAAATCACTGTTTTGTAATTATGTTTGTTTTTACCACACTTAGCACCATTGCTAAAATGAACATACATAGTAGTAACTGGGAAATTCCCTTGTTCGATAACTATTACCTACACATTTTGTTCGCATGACTTTACATTGCTGAAATGGATATCTCCAGTGATGATACCGACTTTAGTCCAGTTCGTCGCAAACAATTGCGCTTGTTATTAAGTAGCGACGAATAATTATGTGGCTATGTGAATATTTTTTCCTTATTTCTATTCTAAGTTTTTTGTTCTTAGTTCTGAGTTAACAGATTTCTTTTGTTTTTTTGCTTAATCTACCAATTTTTCACCTGCATTTTAAGTTTTAATGCTCAATAAAATGCCATATAAACATACAATTTGTATGCACATCTGAAATTTTATAGTTTTCAAAATTTTTTACACGGTTTTCAGATGACATGGAACGTATCCCCCATTTTACTTCAGGAAACACCTCTTTTTTTAAACGGTTTTTTTTACATGGATTTCTGAGGAACGAATCTACCGTGTAAAAAAAGAGTTGGGTGTATAATATTAATTTTCAATGTACGTTATTCATGTAAACGTATAAAATTATATGCAAAATTCCAATACACGAATGTAATAGCAATGTATATTTCTGAGCATAATTTTAATTGAATGTTCAGCTCTGTTCAGGCGCCACCTTTAAAATTTCTCCCTCTGAGCAAGCTGTGGTGAAACACGCTCATCGCATTTTGTTAGCCAAAAATATTTTTACGTTCTCTGCGCCGTGGACCTTCTCTGTGATATACGTTCTCTGCCTTGAGCACATTATCAGTGAGATCAAGTTCAGTTTTGCTGCTCTTGCTGGTTGACTGTCTGTCCGTCCGTCCGTGCAAGCTGTAACTTGAGTAAAAATGCAGATATCTTGATGAAAATTGGTATGTAGGTTCCTTAGTATAAAAAAAAGTTCGAGTTCGTAGATGGACGTACACGGGCCACTGCCACGCCCACAAATCGCCATTAACCGAAAACATATAGAGTGCCATAACTGAAATATATAAGTATATCTCTCTGTAATTTGGTGCAGAGGATTGCTGTAGCAAGGGGCACCCGTGAGTAAAACTTTTTGAGAAAGTGGGCATGACTCCGCCCTCTAAAAAGCTTAAGATACATATCTCCTAAACCAACCGATTTCGACAAAAATTCCTATGAAAATGAGCGAAATCGGACAATAACTACCGTTACGTACTTGTAGCCCAATTTTGAATTCCATTTTATTCTTTTACTTTCCAAGGCACAAATCAAGAAGCAATTAGTATAACGGAAATTTACGAATAATGTATTTAGTGTATGCCACCTAATGATCAAAAATTGTTCAAATCCAATAAAAACTGTTCAAGCCCCTAGGTACTGGCCCCAGTACCAATAGTTGACTTTTGATAGAAAATATCGGTGAATGTGTGTGATATATAATTGAAATTCAGAGATAGTACTTCTCTCACAATTGTCTGTATGTCAAAAATAGGTTGAACGGACCAATACTTCCCTTAGCCCACATTACCTAATATTATATAATGATAATATGATTAGTTTTTTAGTAAGTGACTTGTAATAGTATGTGGCATTGAGAAAAATAGACCAAATCTGGTTGATACTACTCCAACTTCCATATTCTACATATAATCGTTTTCGTTTTTCTAACAATCCTTATGTGTCTGTCAGCAAAGGAGTTATGTATAGTACCCGATCCTTAGGTTGACGTTTTACACCATAAAGTATTTCTCTGGTTTTGATTCTTGTAAGTTGCAAGAATATAAAATGTTCGGTTGCACCCGAACTTAACCCTTCTTTACTTATTTTTTTTTGTCCTTGTTTATGTTCATATGTTTTGTATTGTCTCGTCATTGTCAAAGATAAACATGTTCAATGATGTTTAAACATATTTCCGAGGACCAATCAATTATTTAAAATGAGTAGACTGTATGATCGTAAGGCACATCGAATAAATGGCGTCCCTTGGCACCAGAAAACGGTTCACCGGTGCTCCTTCCTGTGTCGTATTAGTGGTAGTTTACTCTAACTATTTTTCGTTGCAAGACTGTTCTTTTGGGGCCAGTGATGCTGTGGCCGCTAACTTAGGCTTATCTCGTCTACCCCTTGCACTACCTCGAAAACTTTTCTTTTTGGTTGTAGTACCAAGATTATATTCATCCGAGTATTCTTCTGCTGCCATACCTCATCGCTAGCGACTTTATTTTCCACATCGTCAATTGGTTCTTCATCAGGGGAGTTAGGGTCCATTGTTGCATATATTACAACTTAAGCAGCCTCCGTAATTCCTCAGAAGTGAGGACTTTCCGAGAGAATGCCACTTGAAGCCTTTTCTTTCCATAATTGGTACAATCGCTTGCTGCAAATCTTTTTTTCTAACTCATCTTCGTCTTCGAGAGTTTCAAAATTATCCTCTTCTTCCACTTCTGCCAGCCTGCTTGAATTTCGGTTGCAATTAGTTGTCGACACTTACCATTGGGTCGTGTTCTTCTATTATGACATCATCTTCAACATGTTTTTCTGAAAGATCTTTTCCACATCGCTTTTATGATCCCCAATTACCAGAAAATGCATTTTGGTGTTCACTCTATTTGCGTCATCGTTAATTGTATATTGCTTTTCAAAAGTTATATTTTCTACGCGTCCACCACCATTTTTCAGTTTATCGCTTTTAATATTAGCATCATTATTGAATGCATTTTCTGCGGGCCCCTATCTATCAAAGCCTTTAGTTGCAAATCTCCTTTTTCTATTTTCACCTTTATAATTGCTGTTGCTTAAAAGGGCTCTTCTGATTCCTGCTTGATCATATTTTTATTTATTTATTTATTTAGTAAAGTCTATGAAAATTAATTCTTACAGACTAATGAAAAAACTAGGATGCATATTAGAATTCTAAAATAATTAAATTACAATAACATGAGTAGATAACTTACACTAAAAAACAGAATTCAGGGTATTAATGAAGGATACCCTAGAGTGAGAAAATCAAGAAGAACTTTCTCGGAACTCGAGTTAAACTCACGCATAGCCCGCTTGAAGGGGGCATATTCAGCAAAATTAGTACTTTCCTTTTTGTAATAAAATGGGGAAATGGATCTGAGACAACGCTGGGGAGTATTGAAGTTAAGCTTCCCTAATAAATAGGGACAGTCCGTTAATTCCATTTAAGACAAATGAAAGGGAGAGGACGGACCTTCGATTTTCCAGTAATTTAAGATGTAAAAGCAATAAACGCGATGTATACGATGGTATTGGGACAACAAACTTTAAGGAGCGGAGAGCATATTTAAGAAAGATCTTTTGAACACGCTCGATCCTGTTAATTGACGATATGCAATATGGTCTCCAAATAAACACTGCATACTCCAAAATGGACCGAACAAAACATGTGTACAGTAACTTAAACGTGTAGGGGTCAGGCACATTTGTAGAATTTCGACGGACAAAGCCGAGTACAAAAAATGGCTTTGAAGTGATATAATTGATATGATTACTAAAAGAAAATCTGTTGTCAAAGATTATCCCAAGATCTTTGATTTCAGTAACGCATTTTAGGACGCAATTAGAAATATTGTAGCTAGAAGAAAGGATATTACGTCCTCTACCATAAGAGATCTGTAAGTATTTATCTAGATTCAGAAAAAGCTTCGATTTCAGGCACCAATTATGAAAAGTATCAATATCACATTGAAGTTTGAGTACATCTTGTGTGTTTTTGATTATTGCAAAAATTGTTAAGTCATCTGCATATAACAGAAAGTTAGCGAAAGAGAAGCAGCAGGAAATGTCATTGATCAGCACAAAGAGAAATGGACCCAAGACACTTCCTTGTGGGACTCCCGAAGATGCAATGAATGAATCAGATGACACTCCATCGACACTGACAATGCATCGTCTGTTTTGCAGATATGATTTAATCCACTTCAAGACGACCGAGTGAAACCCTAGAGATGATAATTTTTTAATTAAAATATTGTGTGATACTTTATCAAAGGCTTTAGAGAAGTCTGTGTAGACACAATCTACCTGAAATCCAGCGGAGAATGCAGACAGACAATAATCGCTAAAAACTGCTAAGTTTGACACAGTGGAGCGCCCAGAGACAAACCCATGCTGATTGACATTCATTATTGATTTTACTGCAAAAAATAATTTATTTTTAACAGAACACTCAAAAATTTTCGAAATAGTAGAAAGTTTAAAAATAGGGCTGTAATTGAAGACAACATCCTTTCTACCGCCTTTAAGAATAAGGGTAATGCATGTCAATTTTCAGTCAGAAACAAAATTCCCGGTGGAGAGAGACTTATTGAAGATAAGCATGAGAGGATATACTAAGGCAGTAAAATTTTTTATAAGTACGGGCGGATGCCCATCCAAATCCAATTTGGAAGGAGACTTAATATTACAAATATCCTTGGCAATATCGTTCTGTGAAAGACGCAGTGAGCCAAAATTTATGGATTATAAGTTATTAGCTGAAGAAGTGGAACTAGTACCAAGATCATCTTGAACATAGTTCGATTTGAAAAATTCAGCGAACAAGTTGGAGATTTCGACCGGAGTGCATGCCGATTTATCACCCCAGCATAAAGCAGAGGGAATGGCCGAACACGCTCTTTTTGATTTTACAAAGTTCCAAAAGAACTTAGGGTTCGACTTAATTGTAGACTCTGTATTATTAATAAACCTTTTATACAGAAACTTATCCAATTCATTAAACAGTTTTGTGTAGTGCTGAAAAATTAGATTTAGTTGAAGAGAATTTTCTATAGTATTTATTTCTAAGATTTTTTAGACGTTTAAGGTCCTTAGTGTACCAAGGCAACTTATATGGTTATATGTGTTTGAGCGGGATATTAAAATGACAGAATTCCTGAATTGATTTCTTAAAAATGGAGAAACTATTAGCTGTATCTAGTCCCGAAAGTAAATCATCCCATCTAATTTCAAATAGCTGATTGTTGAGTCCTTCAAAATCACAATATGCAAAATTAAAACCAAGACCATCAATAGGTTTAACAGGAGTGAAAAGATAAGTATCCACCTCAAACGCTAGCGGAGAATGATGGATGGTGGCTGGAGTAATTGAAGATCAAGAAACCTGAAATTTTAAATTATCACTGAGAAAGACTAAGTCAAGAAATCGATCGAGACTATTTGAATATGAGTTGATTTGAATCAGATTTAGACTAAGCAAACTATCAATGAGAAACAACTCCTGAGTAGACGAAAATTTTGAAGGAATAAGAGAAGGACTATAGGAAAAACCATACTAGACGATAATGCTTAAATTAAAGTCACCCAGAACACAAATATTATTCTCTTTCACCTTATCTAATACCAGCGAGGAAATATTATTTGCGTGCAACTTATACAACTCTAGAGGACTATTAGGAGGGATGTATGAGACTGCAATGAACAGAGCATCATTGACACAGATACATAGTTGGTCCAGAATAGAATCTTCATTATCAAGCATAATTAAGCGAGGACGATATTTGCGATGAACTGCTAAGAGAACTCCACCCCCTCTTAAACAGCCAGTTTTTTCGTGATCTCTGTCCTTGCGGAAGACATAATAGAGATTTGAGTCAAATTATTCGCTATCAAAATAATTAGAATTCAGCCAAGTCTCAACAATAACGATAATATCGAAATCCAAATGTAGAGAAATTGCGAATAATATTTGATTTACACCTAATATCCGATAAATTTTGGTAGTACACCTTAAGACAGGAGCCAGTTGAGGAAGGTGCAGAAAACGCATGAATAGAATCGTGATTAACAGGCGCATCAACTAATCTGCAGCGCTGTTTTCCCCTCCCTTAAAGAGACGCAACTTAATGCCAGAAGGCCACACTGAAGAGGAGAAAACGGCATTAGTAAAAGATGGGGACACGCCTCTTAAGACTATTAATATCGATATCTTTCTTAATTAATTTATAACATAGAAGATGCTCTCTATCAACATTAGATGTTTAATAACAAAAGATATAATATCTTCCTCAGTGACTGAGTTCTTAAAGGCAGATAAGTGAATCCATTTCTTGGATATGACGACATCCAGATCACAATTGGCATTAACACCAACAACAGTTGAAGTTGCTAGGGATTTTTTGTTCCTAGTACTCACTTTTAACTTCAAATTTCTATTAGCAGTAATTAAAGTAGAAGAGTTCAGGTTAACAGAATCATCAACGGCGACAGATCGAGCAGCATTGACAGCGACAGGGGGCGAGCTGGCTTAGCAGCAACTGTTGGATTGTTGTTGGCTTTCAAGTGAGTGTTGATATTCCTAGCAACAGCGTCAGCATATGTATTGGCATTATTATTATCAGCAGCAAAAGTGAGAGTAGAGAAAGCAGCAGACGGAGCGACAGAGATTGCTTTCGAAGTAGCGGGAGCGAGATAATCCATACTCACACTATCAGTGGGAGTAGAAGCGACAACGTTAGGTGACAGAGCATTTGTACCCACAATAGTCGTAGAAGTGAGGATAGAGTTAGCAGTAGTTGAAGCTGCAGAGAGTGCCTTCGGTGTAGCGGGAGCGAGATAATTCCCACACACATTATCAGCAGAAACAGCAGCGTTAGACGGAGCAGCGATTGTAGAGTCATTTGTACCAACAGCAGTCGCAGCAGTGAGAGAGGGGTTGGCACAAGAGATAACATTCTTCGCATATTACATAAGTATGTACACATTCGTTATAAGTTATACATATTAGTTTTAAGTTTTAGTCTCTAGTTTTACTTTTTTATACAAATAAGTATTTGCAGAAGCGGGGGATGGAGTCATGTGTAAAAGTTCACGCAAGCGAGGAAAGTTCTCTGATCGCCATTCACTTGGGAGTGGCCAGAAACGATTCTTTTACATATGACTCAAACAGCTCACGACTTCCGGTCTTTGACCAAGTATCCTCTGGGTAGCCTGAGAACACCCGTTTGAAAGCGAGCTAAAGTGAGAAGGCGAAATATTCCCTACTGTGCGCTGGGTTTGGGACCTGCCACTTAAAAACCGCCCCCAATGAAAAAGTTTAAACAGCCTCGGATAAGTGACCCCTCTTTTGATGACGACCATGGCAAACGAATTAAGGACTATGATTTGAGGGCATGCACCTGGAATGTCCGGTCCCTTAATTGGGAAGGTGCCGCTGCCCAGCTGGTTGATGTCCTCGTGAAAATAAAGGCTGACATCATCGCCGTCACGAAATGCGATGGACGGGACAAGGACAGAGACAAGTAGGTCCTTGTGGCATTTACTACAGCGGCCATATAAAGGAGCGCAAGTTTGGTGTTGGATTCGTGGTGGGAGAGAGACTCCGTCGCCGAGTACTATCATTCACTCCTATGAATGAACGTCTAGCCACAATCCGCATCAAAGCGAGGTTCTTCAACATATCGTTGATTTGCGCCCACGCCCCGACGGAAGAGAAGGACGATGTGACCAAAGATGCCTTTTATGAGTGCTTGGAGCGCACTTATGAGAGATGCCCCCGCCACGATGTCAAAATCGTGCTTGGCGACTTTAACGCCAGAGTGAGCAAAGAAGGTATCTTTGGCACTACGGTCGGTAAATTCAGCCTCCACGAGGAAACATCCCCAAATGGGTTCAGGCTGATCGACTTCGCCAGGGCCCGAATTATGGTTATCTCTAGTACTAGATTCCAGCATAAGAAGATTCATCAAGCTACCTGGCAGTCTCCGGATCGAAAAACCACCAACTAGATCTATCATGTTGTGATAGACGGAAGATACGTCTACAGTGTTTTAGATGTGCGTTCGTTCCGCGGTCCTAACATCGACTCGGACCACTATATTGTTGCAGCCAAAATTCGCACCCGCCTCTGTGCAGCAAAAAACGACCACCAACAAACACAAGGAAGGTTCGACGTCGAGAAGCTGCAATCACAACAGACAGCCGAACGATTTTCTGCTCGGCTTGCACTCCTGCTTTCTGAGAGCACTCATCAACAACTCGGTATAAGGGAACTGTGGGACGGCATTTCAAACTCCTTACGTACAGCTGCAACCGAAACCATTGGTTTTCGGAAAGTGCAAAAGAACAGCTGGTACGACGAGGAGTGCCGTGTCGCAGCGGAGAGAAAACAGGCTGCCTATCTCGCAACGTTACGATCGACCACAACGGGATGGGATAGATACCGAGAGTTGAAGAGGAAAGCAAGACGCATTTGTAGACAGAAAAAGAAAGAGGCCGAAATGCGTGAGTACGAAAAGCTTGATAAGCCGGCCAACAGGGGTAATGCTCGAAAATTCTACGAAAAGATGCGGCGTCTTACAGAAGGTTTCAAGACCGGAGCATACTCTTGTAGAACCCCCAAAGGTGATCTAGTCACCGATGCCCAAAGCATACTTAAATTATGGAGGGAACACTTCTCCAGCCTGCTGAATGGCAGTGAACGTACAACGCCAGGAGAAGGCGAACCCGATTCCCCAATCGATGACGATGGAGCAGACGTTCCATTGCCCGACCATGAAGAGGTTCGAATAGCAATTGCCCGCCTGAAGAACAACAAAGCGGCAGGGGCCGACGGATTGCCGGCCGAGCTATTCAAACACGGCGGCGAAGAACTGGTAAGGAGCATGCATCAGCTTCTTTGTAAAATATGGTCGGACGAAAGCATGCCCAACGATTGGAATTTAAGTGTGCTATGCCCAATCCATAAAAAAGGAGACCCCACAATCTGCGCCAACTACCGTGGGATTAGCCTCCTCAACATCGCATATAAGGTTCTGTCGAGCGTATTGTGTGAAAGATTAAGGCCCACCGTCAACAAACTGATTGGACCTTATCAGTGTGGCTTTAGACCTGGCAAATCAACAACCGACCAGATATTCACCATGCGCCAAATCTTGGAAAAGACCCGTGAAAGGAGAATCGACACACACCACCTCTTCGTCGATTTTAAAGCTGCTTTCGACAGCACGAAAAGGAGCTGCCTCTATGCCGCGATTTCTCAATTTAGTATCCCCGCAAAACTTATACGGCTGTGTAAACTGACGCTGAGTAACACTCAAAGCTCCGTCAGAATCAGGAAGGACCTCTCCGAGCCGTTCGATACCAAACAAGGTTTCAGACAAGGCGACTCCCTATCGTACGACTTTTTCAACCTGCTGCTGGAGAAAATTATTCGAGCTGCAGAACTGAATCGAGCAGGTACAATCTTTTACAAGAGTGTACAGCTACTAGCGTATGCCGATGATATTGATATCATCGGCCTCAACACCCGCGCCGTTAGTTCTGCTTTCTCCAGACTTAACAAGGAAGCAACACAAATGGGTCTGGCAGTGAACGAGGGCAAGACGAAATATCTCCTGTCATCAAACAAACAGTCGTCGCACTCGCGACTTGGCTCCCACGTCACTGTTGACAGTCATAACTTTGAAGTTGTAGATAATTTCGTCTATCTTGGAACAAGCGTAAACACCACCAACAATGTCAGCCTGGAAATCCAACGCAGGATTACTCTTGCCAACAGGTGCTACTTAGGACTGAGTAGGCAATTGAAAAGTAAAGTCCTCTCTCGACGAACAAAAACCAAACTCTATAAGTCGCCCATAATTCCCGTCCTGCTATACGGTGCAGAGGCTTGGACGAAGACAACAACCGATGAGTCGATTTTAAGAGTTTTCGAGAGAAAGGTTCTGCGAAAGATTAATTGTCCTTTGCGCATTGGCCACGGCGAATATCGCATTCGATGGAACGATAAGCTGTACGAGATATACGACGACATTGACATAGTTCAGCGAATTAAAAGACAGCGGCTACGCTGACTCGGTCATGTTGTCCGGATGGATGAAAACACTCTAGCTCTGAAAGTATTCGACGCAGTACTCGCCGCGGGAAGCAGAGGAAGAGGAAGACCTCCACTCTGTTGGAAGGACCAAGTGGAGAAGGACCCGGCTTCGCTTGGAATATCCAATTGGCGCCACGTAGCGAAGAGAAGAAACGAGTAGCGCGTTGTTGTTGACTCGGCTATAATCGCGTAAGCGGTGCCTACGCCAGTAAAGAAGAAGAAGATTTGCAGAAGCTTGGACGATGACAACAACTGATGAGTCGACGTTGCGAGTTTTCGAGAGAAATGTTCTGCGAAAGATTTATGGTCCATTGCGCATTTGCCACGGCGAATATCGCATTCGATGGAACGATGAGCTGTGCGAGATGTACGACGACATTGACATAGTTCAGCGAATTAAAAGACAGCGGCTGCGCCGGCTAGGTCATGTTGTCCGGATGGATGAAAACACTCCAGATCTGAAAGTATTCGACGCAGTACCCGCCGCGGGAAGCAGAGGAAGAGGAAGACATCCACTCTGTTGGAAGGACCAAGTGGAGAAGGACCCGGCTTCGCTTGGCATATCCAATTGGCGCTACGTAGCGAAGAGAAGAAACGACTGGCGCGCTATTGTTGACTTGGCTATAATCGCGTAAGCGGTGTCTACTCCAATAAAGAAGAAGAAGAAGAAGAATATGCATCCGTCTTATGATTATTTTTGTTTTAATTTGCCTGTATTTCGAACGGAACTTTTTTGTATTTGCCTGTTTTGTAAATACAGGACTTTTTAATTTTGGCCGAGGACCAAAAATATTTGATTTGTTTCATCAAACATTGACCTCGAAAAAAAAATCTTTAAGTTCTTACCGCTGCACATAGGAGCATTTTCCTTCAAAAACCGAACAAAATTGAGATTTACAAACTCCAGCGATGCTCCTACAAATTGATTTTTTTTTTGTATCTGAGTAAACCGATTAGATTATTGACCTTCAGCCCGCTATATTACCTCATAAGTAGTCGGAAATTGCAAGTGGTTTTTGTGTTGTGTGAAGTGAATTCTGGAAAATAGTTTTTATGGAATCTGGACAATGTGATATGTATTTAATATTAATAATATAAATATTTATTTAATAATGTGTTATTATGTTTTTTTTTTGAGAAAGCAATGAATCATCAAAAAAACCAATTTTTTTTTTAGAAATTAGTAATTTTGTTATAGTTTTGGGGGAGGTCGAGCTATAGATTTTTTTTACTAAACTACAATGTTTCTGCCTAACATATAAACTGAAACATTTTTTTAATTAAATACTGAAATCCTGCTGAATTGTTCTAGACGGGTGGTATATAGTTGGTATAAGGGGCTCTATCGGAGCTGGTGTGAAAATTGGACAATTTTGGTGACATTTCATATCCATATTCCATAATGTGATATACTTTTAATATTTTCATGTCACAGTGTGAAAATGAGCGACATCGGACTACAATTACAACTACTTCCCTTATTACACAAATTTAGAAGTAATTGATAAAACGGAATACAATTTTTCGGTAATAATTCCCTTAAAGTGTGCCAACTTTTACCAAATCGACCAAAAATGTTCAAGCCCTTAGGTGCCGAATATGTGGACCCCTGTACCTATAGTTGACTTTTAATCGAAAATATCGGTCATTATGTGAGATATACAATAGAAATTCAGACAGAATCATTTCCTGACAATGGTATTTCTGCATATCGAAATGGGTTGAATCGGGCCAATATTTCCCTGAGCCCCCATATACATAATATAAAGATTTTCGAACTTAAAGGTGACTTTATGCTGGATATATCCGCGAATATTTGGGCCAACTCAATGAATATTGCAGAACATGTTTTGTTCATAACAGTGTATTTCTGCGCCTAAAATAGATACAATTGGGCAAAAACTTGACTCTCCCCCCTATAACTGTTATCAAGATTTTCGAACATTCACTTGACTTGAAATCCAGGGAAAATTTTTGGAGTATGTGGCATATTAGTAGTATGTGGGATGAGCAAAAATAGTTAAAATCTGGTCGATACTTCCCCCTTCTCAAATGTATTCAAATAAATACATGTGGCTGTTTATTGTATGAATGTATGTATGGAAATACATACATAGATATATATTAGGGCAATTCAGAATCGGGTGCAAAAGGTCTTGCATATTTGCAATTGCACACGAGCGAGCATATTTTTGCTTTTACACTAACAAAATGTACAACGATGCACCTGCTACACCCTTGCAAAGAAGCAACATTAAAACGCCAATGTATTATTTGCAACACTGGTTTGCAAAATTATCAGCTGTTGTCAAAAATAAAAGCAAACAAACAAAAGAAATGGAGCAAACAGGTTTAAACAGAAAAAGAATTAAACGTGAAAACCCAAACAAAAAGTAGAACGAAAAAGAAATCCAGAGTATACTGGATTTCTTGCAGGAAGCTCCAGAAGTAGAGGTAAGTGATTTAAGTGATTAATTTTAACAATTTACGTAACAATAATATTTAATTTTAATAGGAACCAACAGCTCAAATTTTTTATAAAAAGCTTATTGAGAGCACAAAAATAGATGCCACGTGGGATCTATTACGGTGGAAAGTGCGGCACCTGAAGGCTTCATACAAAAAAACAAGCGATTGGTGAATGTCAACAGGAGCAGGCCTTCTTGAGTCTGAGGCCGGGACGTCGAGTGTTGAAGGTAAGCGTAATGAATGCGACAAAATTTTGTCTAATGTTTATATTTCAGGCCAAATGTTGCAGGTATAATTAACAACATAAAATAAAAATTATTGTAAGACGGGTGTATATTCACAAGTATTAAACCGATCACATAAGTCGTTTTAGCAGAGACTAAACGCAGTGATCTAACTGCCATCCAAGAAATGTTCATCGGCTGTAAGTCGAGGCACAGCCAGGTTAACTAGGCGACCAAATCAATATATCTCCAACGATTTATTTGGAGAATACCCAGCAGTTACACAAATACGAAAAATGTTGCGGAATGTTTATCTGAAACGGTGTTGCACACGTCCAACACTTTTCCAACAAAGCCATGAAGCAAACCAAAAATGAAAGAAGTTCAAGTCCAAGCTAAGCACCAAGACTTAGATGGAAAAACGTCCATATTCATGACGAAAATTAAAAATCTCAGAAGAAAAATGGAAGATCTAAGTATGGAATTAATGATCGACAACGATCATTTAAAGTGTTTAGACTTTTTATTCATTGACATCCAAAATCTAAAAATTAAATTAGATTTCAATGAAGAATTTGAGACATATTCGAAAAAATTAATGACGAATAATACGAAGAGCTTCTAAATTACAAAAAAGGTTACAAAAAGAAGAGCCTAAAATTTCTTATCGCCATAACTTTGAATTAAAAAAAATAATAAAAATTCCAACATTTTATGGCGATATTAAAGAATGGGCCAATTTTTACAACGTATTCCGAGTTATGATATATATCAACGAGCAGATGCCGAAAAAATTATGCGTCTTCGTCAATGCTTAAAAAGCGAAGCTGCAGGAGTAATACAGCATCTTCAAATTTCGTCGAAAAATTATGAAGCTGCATGGAGTCTACTTAGGCAAAAGTTTGACAATCAGCGAATTCTGTTCACAACGCAGTGGGACAGAATAATAATACCCAAATTATCTGCAACTGCGGGGAAACCTAAACTAACTAATACAGTGCAAAAGATAGAAGAAGAAAAATTGATAACAGTTCGATTACTCCATCTTCTGTAGGTATAAAAAAACCTATTGAGTTAGTTCAATCAGACAGAGAAAAAGAAGAAAATTTTGCTACTAAAATGCAGAACCAAGTTAAGGAAAAACAATATCGATACCAGCAAGGAAGATGTAATTAGCTCTTTCAAAGTCATCAATACACAAATTGATAAAATATATCCGCCCGAGTCCATTGCTCCAAAATTTCATATCGATTACATTGGAGTTAAAAACGCTATATGAAAATAATGATAAAGCAATAAAGAGAAGAATACTAAGATGCAAATAAATAACCTAAAAATTAAAGGTATACCGTCGTCCGAGCAAGCTATCACTGATGCAACACAGGAAGGCGCATAGTAAGTGTGAACGTCACTTAGTTGACGACCATGACAGGATCGCAAGCTGTGGTCACCTTTCCAGCAGTCACTTTTGCCGCTAGGGAGAATGTTCAAAATTGAACATGTTCGATGCTACCAAAGGGCGGGAAGTACAATAATATATTTAGTTCTTTTTTATATATTCTACATAAAAGAATATTAAAAAAATAAGATAAGAAATATGTAATACTTAAGATCATGAAAACACACAGTTCACTAATTTTAAATAATAATTTTTTCCCTCGGCAATATGTTCAAATATCATTGAACATGCCTACTTATTTAGTATCAGCAAAGCCGAAATATTTTTTTTTTTTTTATTTTATTAAAGCTTACATAATAAACAAATTATTATATAAACTGAAGTACGCAGCACTAGCATCATAGGCTTTCGGCTGACTGGTGGGATAATAGTTAGGTTCATTAAAAGCTGAACAGGATCATCATTGTTGATAGAGTTTATATAAGCTGTCTTCCATATTGTCTTTTTAAAAAAGGCAGTCCAGATTCAGGCAATATGTTTGTTATCGGATATGTTGGTAACAAATAGTCTTTTATCTACATATTGACAATGTTGCTTAAATGAATACTTAGAGTCTAATATTAAGCCTAGGAACTTAAAACTATCTGTACAGATTAAATTTATATTATTAACGGTAAGTGTGGGTGTATTACAATGATGTTTCTTACAAAAATGTAATAACTTAGATTTAGAGGAAGAAATTGACGTGCCCGAAGAACCGGACCAATGGAATAAGAGGGATAAGATTTTAGAAAAGTAAGACGTAACAACGGACAAATCGGAGGAATAGAAAAATAATACTAAATCATCAGCATAGATTTGGTGACTGATATTAGGGAAGTCAGATAACATTGTACTGATTTTGAAGCGCAAATTCTAAGGCTATATCTTGCGGATATAGTAGATTGCCACAAGGAGAATTGAGGAGAGAAATCGGAGAAAAGGAGGTTAAACCAGACAGACTCCTTATGTCAGCCCAGATCTTTTTTTGGGTTAGAAGAGGAAATGATTTCGCTAGTGAACTTTTGATATCACTTAAAGTGAAAGATTCATTAGGAGGGGAATAGGCACAAATAATGATGAGTTTATTAGGAGAAAGAATTTCTATGGAGAGGGAGGAGAAGTTTGAAAGAGTAGGGGGGAGGGTGTTATGTGGTACTTTTCTGTTGATCAGAAAGGCTATTCCCTGTTTGCTGGTGGTATTGCTGGGGAGGTTATAAAAATAACCTATATATGCCTTGGGGGTAAGAGCTACAATATTGTTGGCAAGATGAGTTTCATTTAATAATATTGCTGAGGGGTTGAATGTTTTAATTAAAAGTTCGAGTTCGATGTAATTATTTAAGTATCCGTTGATATTCTACTGAAGGATGGATAACATGGATAGAAAAAATAAAGTAAAAAATAATAATATGAGGTTATGGGAACTTATTGTTCCATCGACGAGGGTGACGGAGATGAAAGGGAGGAGGAGGCTGGAAGGGTGTTATGAGCAAGAGGAGAGATGGCAAAAGATGCCAGGGGAGATAAGGTGTGTGAGGAGGGAGATGAGACGTGAGAAAGTGGGGAGAAAGATGGGGAGGGGGAAGAATTCAAGGGTGAGGGGTATAGAAGAGGGGAGTTCTTTGAAGTTTCTGGAAGTTCAATGTGATGCAATGGATTGTTGGAGGAGGAAGAATCGTTGTTAGCTTTTGTTGTTGTTGCGTTAGTATTGAGGTTAGAATTTTTAGATATTGAAGTATTATCTTTGTTATTAGGATTTTTTGAGTTTGAATTTATATCGCTGTTAGTTTGAATTTTTGCCACGTTGGCGAAGGAGAAGGGGGATGGGGTGGAAGGATGTTGATTTTTATACATGGTAATGGCGTCCCGCATGGTGCATTTGTGTATAGTTTTAATCTTTAATATTTCTTTAGATTGAATAAATTTAGGGCAAGCATTTGAGGACGAGGGATGTTCACCTGCGCAGTTAGCGCAGTAAACTCTGGTGCAATCAGAAGGAGGAGAGTGGTTAGGAGAAAGGTTGCAAATGACACAGGAAGGAGTTTTTACGCAGTGTTTAGCGGTGTGTCCTAATAGCTGACAAGTTTTGCAGCGCATAGGATTAGGGTAGTACGGACGGACATCTAGGGTTCTCCAGGCTACATCAATTCTGTTAGGAAGTGTATATTTATTGAATGTTAATAATACGGCACCAGTAGGTACACGAACGCCATTAACTATTTTGTTAAACTTGTGGACTGCAGAGACACCTTGTTCCTTGAGACCTTCGATTATTTCTTCGTCGCTAAGTTGGCAAATAAAGGGGGCATAAATTGTGCCCTTGACTGAGTTAAGGGTGCTGTGAAGAGCACCTTCAACAGCACCTGCACCGGGTAGATTCTTAGTGAAAAGGAATTTATCAGCAATTTTTTGATTTTTTACCAGGAGGAGTAGGCTGCCATCGCGAAGTGACGAGATGTTGTTAATATCTTTACTGATAGCTTGAATACCTTTATAAGTCGCGAAGCAGGAGATGGATGTAATTGGTTTACTGGCATCCCGCGACTTAATGACGAGGTATTTGGGGTCATCCTTCTTAGTTATGGGGAGTTCCGGAAATAGTTCCAACGTTGTTTGCTCAGGTTTTTTTCTTTTTGTCTTCTGGGCTGGGGATAATAGGGCAAACCTATTATCACCCAGATTGTTGGCACCGGGGGGCATTGAGAAAATATTACTTTTTGTGTATTCAAAAATGTAAGAATGTAGCACAAGTTAATAATAAGAAATAAACACAGCGAGAAATTAACAGTAAAAAAGTTATTTGTGCACAACTGTAAAGTAGCGTTATAACACAGACACTGCTAGAATGACCGCGAGAGAAAAAGAAAAATGCGACCGTACGGTTTGACAACTCGGTTGCGACTGAAAGCCGAAATACTATTAAAAATAAATATGTACCTATTTTCATACATACACACATATGTACATAAACAGCAAACATACTATTACATGCAATGCCCATTTAATAACAATAAAAATACATGGGACACAAGTCATAAATTTACAAATCAGATAACAACCCCATATCAAGGAGCATAAACAATATGCTACAAAGCATACATACATATACACATACAAATATATTTACTTATTTAAGACAGTTTCCAAAATAGTATATAAGGCTTAAAAATATCAAAATAAAGTTAGAGTGAATATATTCTCACTCAAACAAAGATATTTATTTTTCAGCGGAAAGAACTTAGATTCTTTTTTGAGCCTGAAAAGTGTACTACAACTTATAAAATTGACTGTGAATGATTTCAATTGGCATATAAAACAAAAAGAACACTAGTTGCGTAGTATAAAAAATTAAAATTCAATTACCGAAGTGAATGTATATTTCCTCATTTGTGGAAAAATATAAGGACGTTTAAGTCTCAATCACTGCGGCAGTATAGCAATGTATCAGATTTGATGCAAAAATGTTGCAAATATTTAACAGCTGAATATCACCAGAAAAGTAGCAGTGTCGCAATCAGGGATAATGGGATGCCCAACTTATTCCAGTGTGAGAGCGCCTCAAAATAAGCGTTTTTTATAACATTTTCCATTATGGTTAGATCGAACAAAATAAAAATTTTTGGGCATTTTAAATTAAAATACCCAACATTTATTACGATTGCAAATTATTATATATTGGACTTTTAATACATGGCGAAACTACTTAATTCCTTTTTTATGATTTTATGGCATTTTAAACCAACCGACTTTCGATCTTTCAATACTTAATAAGGCGAATTAAGCCTATTAGTTCTCAAATAATATATGTCTTTAATCGTTTGTAATAGAAAATTAATTCTATTATGCATTAAATTACAAAACGTTTCATGAAATATATTTAAATTTCACATTTTATTTGATTTTCATAGTTTTAAATTTTTATTAGCAATCGTGAACGACGGCAACAAATTCCTTCGTTCACATATATTTTTGGTATAATTTCAATCTGGCCGTTCCAGTTGCAAAACGTCAAACCTACCCAATCCAGTGAACTGTCAAAGGTCGGTAGGTTTTGACGTTTAGCAATTGCTCTCTCACTTCCAGTGACAGGAGAGTTGGGGATCTCTTTATCTTTGGTCGCAATATTGGTCCAATTATCTGCCCCAGTATTTTATTTTTTGCTCACACGCCCCCATCCAGGAATAAGGGGATGTTCAACTTATTCCAGTGTGAGAGCACCTCAAAATTAGCGTTTTTTATAACATTTTCCATTATGGCCAGATTGAACAAAATAAAAATTGTTGGGCGTTTATCAACCCAACACCCAACATTTAATACGAATAAAAATTACTAAATAGTAATTATTTATTATATGGAGAAAATATTCAAATCCTTTTAAAGTATATTAGAACAACTGACTTCTGACCTTTCAATACCCAATAAAAGGATTTAAGCTTGTTAGCTCTCAGTCATTAAATGTTTTTAATCATTTTCCTTTGGAAATAATACTATGATGCTTCAAACGTTTCATCGGCACGATTCCGATTACTTTGGGGGAGGGGTAAAAAAACAGAATTTCCGTATAAATGGGTATGTACGGATAGGGGAGCTTCTCCAGAGGAGGAAATTCCAAAAATAACATAAAAATAACTAATATTTTTTAAAATATTCACGTTTAAAAATTCAAAAATTTGCACCAAGAAAACATGTTATTTCTCTATGTTTCACTAAATTTTTTCACGTTCTTTACACTGTATATTTAAATATACACTCTAAGCTTTGAAATAAGCTTACATCTCACAATTATTTTGCAATTTTTCAACTAAATTTGGTAATTTAAAAATCACTTGTCAAATTTATGGCTGAAAAGTTTAGAGCGCTTATATTTACAAGGAAAACCAGCATTGCCACACCTTAAAAACCAAAAGTGAAGGATTTTTCAGGGTTTCACAGCGTTTTCTTTGTTTCTACCTCTCGAGTGATTCTTTTTTCTTTATTAACTATAAAAAAACTATAAAGAAGATTTTTCAAGCTAAAATGCTAAAATTGAATATGTGAACACTTTTCCATATACATACATATATGAATATATGAATAATATGTGATTTATATTTAATAAACACAGATAAGTAAAATCGTGTGATAACATTATAATATTATATATGTATGTTTATGATTGTAATATAACATTTTTATATACATAATACTTACTGAAGTACTTTCGCATAGTACTCCTTTCTGCGTTGGCGGCCTTCGGCCGCGCTCTATAAAAATAACCCTGACCGAGCGAATACCCGAGGTGACTGAAGTAATTTCACATAGTACTCCTTTCTGCGTTGGCGGCCTTTGGCCGCGCTCTAAAAAAATAACCCTAGCCGAGCGAATACCCGAGTTGACTGAAGTACTTTCGCATAGTACTCCTTTCTGCGTTGGCGGCTTTCGGCTGCGCTCTATAAAAATAACCTTGGCCGAGCGAATACCCGGGGTGACTAAAGTACTTTCGCGTAGTACCCCTTTCTGCGTTGAAAATAAAAAAATATATTCACTTTTTGGTATTAAGTGGTTATAATTTATGGTTATCATGCACTCGAAATTTAAGTTTTCGTTATAAAATGGTAAATTTTTGTTATTATTTCTGTCAGCGATTTCTATTTATTTTTGATGATACATTGGTTTGTATTTTAGGCGACGATATATGTATTATTATATTTAAAATATGAGTTTGAGTGTATAATAACCAAAAAATATAACCACTTCATACTCAAAACTCATATCTTAAATATAATAATTTATGTATATATCGTCGCCTAAAACTGCATAATAACCAAAAAATATAACCACTTTATATCCAATATTGAAATAAAATTTAAGTTTTCGTTATAAAATGGATAAATTTTGGTTATTATATCTGTCAGCGATTTCCATTTATTTTTGATGATACATTGGTTTGTATTTTAGGCGACGATACATATATTATTATACTTAAAATATGAGTTTTGGGTATGAAGTGGTTATATTTTTCGGTTATCATGCACTCATATTGAAACAAATTTGAGTTTTCGAACTGCACTGTATACTTTACACTTTATTACGTAATATTATTATATAATATTACTTATACATATGTATATATAATATTATTATATAATAAAATAAAAAAAAAAAATAAAAATCCATATGCATGAATAGAGGAATTTTTGCGAAAAAGAGAAATCAGCGAATTGCCTTATCATCACATGGCAGCGCTCCATTTCGTCGTAATTTTTGGTAAACAAATGAGGTTGAAACAAGTAGGTAAAAAACCTGCTAAAAGAGTAAAATGTAGATTTATTCAAAAGACTATAGTGCAATTTAATTAATTTGAAGTGAAAAATGTGAAAAAAGTGTGTTTAAGGTGCTGAAATAGCTCCTTGAAATGGTCCAATTTTGCGAATTTTTGAACTTTAAGGCCGAATATCTCCTAAACTAAGCGTTTGCGGACCCTATAACCCTGAAGGTTTTTTAATCAGGAGGACTTCTTCTTTCCAACGGTACCTTCAAATCGCGGCGCCAAAGAAATCGGAGTGTGCCGTTTCATCAAATACCTTTAAATTTTACAAATTAATTTAATGTTCATTGTTTTACATTTTTTATCAGTGGTCTTGAACGATGCAACAAATCCCTTCGTTTAAATATTTTTTTGGTAAAATTTCAGTCTGGCCATCGCCCGTGTCCAATTGATAAACGTCAAAACCTACTGAACTTTGACAACTAACCGAGTTCAGTAGTTTTTGACATTTAGCAATTGCTCTCTCACTTCCAATGAGAGAGGAGTTAAATAGCTCTTTATCTCTGCCCCCATCTTTGTATTTGAATTAAATTTGGTCCATGTTTATTCAATTTGGTTCAGTTTATGGTTCATAAATGAAAACTCATTTGGCAGCCGTATTGGTAATCAGATACATGCAGATCGTATTACACAGATTCCTTACGGGGCATCTCAAAATCAACTTCAAATGGCTAAAAAACTGTATTGCTATCAATATGGCCAAAGTACAATGGTAATGTTTGGCAATTGGTGTCTAATTATATTTCATGTGATCCATTGCTAGTGTGGCGGTAAAAAACACCTCATTTAATATTTAAACGATTTATTAAGATAATTCAAAAGACTACTTCACTTGTTGGCTCCTATACAAGCAGAGACAAAGAGATCCCCAACCAGGAATAAAGGGATGTTCAATTTATTCCAGTGTGAGAGCGCCTCAAAATAAGCGTTTTTTATAACATTTTCCATTGTAGCCAGATCAGAAAAAAACTATTTTTTGGGCATTTTAAATAAAAAACCCAATTCGCATTTTCCACACCACCTATGAGGTATGCAAAAGGGCGCGTTACCGAAGTTATTTTTGGGTGCTCGGTTCCCCAGTAGGCCTATATCACCCATTAAAAATTTATTTACATAAAAAAAATGAAAATAAACAAAACAATAACAATTCATATATAACAGTATAAAAAAATAACAAAAACAATATCACAGTATTTAATATAATACTTAAAACTATAAAAATAAACATACATACATATACACAAATGCCAATATTTAAACCCCAAATTCTAATTTGTTATTAAAAACTTTCTATTAAACTTTCTAACTTAAGAGCCTCATAATGCGAATCTGCTTAAAAAATCTTAATTTGGTATAAAATAATAGCTCATTGCAACCACTAAAAAAGAAAGATAAAAACTACAAATGTGAAACACATAAAATTTTATTCTTAAAATTGGGTAAAGATAAATCTCTATTTAAAAATTTCGTCACAAAATAAATTCTAATTCTAATAAATAGAGCAATAACTACCTTTGGGTCACAGTCTTCACAACACAAGAAGGGCCTAATATCTTTTAATTTAGCAAAAAGTATTTCTCCTAATCCTATTTTATGACAATTTCTGTCAAATTCCTCAACAAATTTTATTTCTAAATTATTAATAAATGCAACAAATTCTTGAGGCGGCTTCACTAAGTTGCATTTATCGATCTGGTTTTGATGTATGAAGATTAATTCATCAGAAGGAATTTCATCTCCTAAATAAGGTAATGGCAGGAGGCATGTGTGCATTTTAAAAATTTTCAAATAAAGGTAGCCGCAAAAATAACTAAAAGCATTTTCCTTTAAAAAGCTAATTTCTAAACTACTATCTAAAGTAATGGACCTAACAATGGAGTGTTCGGGCCGTGGTAAACCCTGGAAATCCTGCCAAGAAAGGTCACTTAAAACGGAATCATTGCACACATTAAGAAGAACATTATGGCTATGTTCTGAAATAACTGTGGCTTCGGGTTCTAAAGGCAGCTCACAGTTACCTTTTGTTACGATATTTACGTAACGTAAGCCCCATGACTTCCTAAATAAACTAGAGAACATGAAAGGTGTAACTCTAGTACCTCCCCTACTTCTAATCTGACCAAAAAAATGCTCTAAGCTGTCCTGACATGGTCGTCTTGTCTTCAGGTAAGGAAATCCTGAGTGTGACAGCAATCGCCACAATCGTCTTAAACTATTAATATTAATTAACCACCCCTTTATAAAATTGAAATTACTTGTTGTGTTGTTTCCTAACTCATCTACGACCCGAATTGTTTTCAAAACTTTTTCTGCCTCATCTAAAAACTGGTTTTGCTCTGGGGAACTTATAAAAACTTTTTTAGTGGGTACAATGGCCTCAGTGAAACTACTATTAAAAATATCGAATAATTTGTTAAAAAAAGAAACGAAATCCGCGGTATTAATGAAGCTCATACTATTTGAGCTTAAGGCTCCCGAGCTGTAAAGAGAAAGCATACCTGAAGCGACCGTATTACTTAAAACTTGAGACGCGAATTTAACTTTCATTTTTTGAAAGGTATTGGGGTAAATATGAGCATCGGTTAATTTATGCGCACACCGATAACTCGACTTACAGTCCTGTTTATAAAAATGGACTACATCTGACCAACATACGCGACTATTTTTAAAATCAACTTTATTTTTCATATTTTGTAAGCAGTTTCGACTACATTTCAATAAATGGGGGCTATCGTAAAAAAACATATTTCCTTACCATTAACGTCAAAAAAGGGCCGTGACATTGAAACACCTAACAAATTAGCTAAATTTTGAAAATTGGTACCCTGGTCACAAACAAAATGGCAAGGAACTAGCCCTATATTTTGAAGTTGGGTAATGGCTTCAAGAATATATTTCTTGAGGACATCCTCTTTACATGAGCCTTTAATAAAAAAATAAGCTAACGGGTGGGACCAAGGTTCTCCACCTATACCTTGCACCATTATGGTCATTGCAGTTGTGGCTATTCTAGATGTGCGATTTTCATCGCCATAATCTTCAAGACCTATCACCCTATAAAATTTCCTATCATACTGCAAATGACATTTCAGTGACATTTCATCACAAGAAACTGATATGAACTTTTGTTCGAAAGAAAATCCCTTACTCCTAATTTTTAAAGACTTTATGCTGCTTTGGGTGCAACCTGGGAAACGAGGCCAATCTGTGACAAAATTGTGTAATGTAGTTTCCGAGGGAAAACTAAGTTGGTGCTTTAGGTAGCGGTAAGCGATTGGTGACAAAAAAAATACACCCAAAGCTAAAGTTTTAAGAAAACTGTCATATCGCCGACCGTGACTTTGGCGATTACTATTTAAAAAACTACTCCTAATACAAGCACCTAACTGAGGAGGAACTTTGCTGCAAACTATCTCAAGAGGATCTGACTCTTCCCTAAATGAACTGCTTCTTAACATTTCCCTACATCTTTCTAATTCAGTTGTCATTTGGACCAACTGAGCGTTTAAACTCCTATTCTCCTGTTCTTTTTCGTCTAATTTTATTTTTAAAATCCTATTCTCTTCTCTCAATTTTTTTTCCTATCTGTCCCTGCTGTCAGACCCCTACCTGTTTGCGCGGCTTTTTCGCTACTCTTTAGCAGTTCCTCCTCAAGAAGTGGCAGAGGCTCTAAAATGTTTTCGCGGTCTTCCCTTTCTAAAAGCGGAAGCAGCTGCCTCGATGCACCGTTTGCATTTGAGGCAGATCCTTCCATTTGGGGAAAAAATCTTCAACGCCTATTTCGATTATATCTTCAGAATTTGGGGCGTTAAATATTGGCTCATTTATTAAATTTATGTCCGGAACGGCTCTCGGAAGCAATTTTTTTGCGTTACGCATTTCATTTGAAAAATGCCGCTCGCACGCAAAAATGTGTTTAGGTGTTTTTTCACTTTGATCTTCAAAAACACCTAAACGCTTGAGCCAACATTTACGCCTATTAAAAGAAACAAAATTAAATACAAAATGTTATATATAATTATAAAATATGTATACTAATAATAATAATAGTGCAAAAAGTGCATATTTAATGAATATTTAAAAGTACAATTATTTTTTATGACTATCATAAATATTCAATTATAAATCGTTACTTTAAAACAATTAATTTAACGGCAATGGCAATGAATTGACAGTTACGCTCTGAACAAGTAGAGCGCGACAGACTGCAAGCGACATTTGTTAAATATTAAAATACACATGTTCTTAAGGACAAAGCTATTGAGGCAGCTGCACGACGACATAACCATGTCCGTAAGAACGTGTGTATTTTAATATTTGACAGATGTCGCTTGCAGTCTGTCGCGCTCTACTTGTTCAGCACATCACACTTAATAACACACGGAAATTCAATTTTATTATTCAAAATTACTATTTTAACTGCACAATAGAAACACTTATTTATTCGAAATTTTTCACAAATTTACAAACACTTTTTGCACTATTTAATGTTTTTCACTCACCGTTCGAGGTCCGTTCCACTGTCTGGAAAACTAAATATCCTTCCTCCCTCGTTGCAGCCAACAACACATTTCTTCCAACTGCTGGTTGTTTTCGGCATTTTGTCTGTAAAATTAAAGTAAAAAAGTATTAAATAAGTGCAAATTTACTTAATAAAAATTAAAATATACTCACATCTTTCAATCTGCGTGCTGTTTCACCTTCGGTATTCTTCGAAATAATGGCCGTTACAAATGGAGACAAAAAAATGAAAAATGTCTCCATTCGAATAATAATTTGGCGGGATTTCAATCTGGCCATCGCCCGTTTCCAATTGATAAACGTCAAAACCTACTGAACTCGATTAGCTGTCAAAGTTCAGTAGGTTTTGACGTTTAACAATTGCTCTCTCACTTCCAGTGAGAGAGAAGTTAAACATCTCTTTATGTCTGTCCCCAACTCTCCTGTCACTGGAAATGTGAGAGCCGCTCACCTACCGGACTTTGACAGTTGACTGGATTGGGTACGTCTTGACGTTTTGCAATTGGAATGACTGGAACGACCAGATTGAAATTATACCAAAATATATGTGAACGGAGGAATTTGTTGCCGCCGTTGAAGATCACTAATAAAAATGTAAAACAATGAAAATCAAAGAAAATTCGAAATTTAATTATATTTCATTAAACGTTTTGCAATTGTATGCATAGTAGCATTAATTTTCAGTTACCAATGATTGAAAACATTTAATGATTGAGAACTAGCAGGCTTAATTCACCTTATTAAGTATTCAAACATTAAAAGTCAGTTGTTTTAATATACTATAAAATCTTAAAAAATAATTTAAATAGTTTCGCCATTTATTAAAAGTCCAATATATAATAATTTGCAATCGTATTAAATGTTGGGTGTTTTAATTTAAATGCCCAAAAATTCGTATTTTGTTCGATTTGGCCACAATGGAAAATGTTATAAAAAACGCTTATTTTGCAGCCCTCTCACACTGGAATAAGTTGGGCATCCCATTATCCCTGTATACAAGAAGTGACGCTTTTTAAAACTAAAATCTAAAAAAAAACTTGAAACTCTAAATTTCCAGAAAGAATATCTAAAGAAAGAAAGAATATAATAACTGACAAACGGTGCTGCCAGATGTGATACTTTTGGTGACTTGAGAGAGCAGTTTTCATTTCCACACAAATGTTTAAAAGACAACATGTACATGTATAGCTTTGGGGATGTCAGGGAAGATTAAATGCAAGTGGTAAGTCTTTTTATTGAGGCTGATATTACAAATTAGCAAAGAAATATTCAAAACATAACTATTAGCAAAAGAGGTAATATATGTATTCAAATCCATTGATCAATTTAAGATAATTGTTCGCATATTATGCCCTAATATGATATCTTGTTTCAAAATACACATTTGTGGAAGATAAAAATACATTTCTAGTTATTTGATTGATTAGTTCATGATAGGAAATGGGCAAACAGGCAAACAAGATTATTGCACCATAGGGGCAATAAATTTCTGAAGTTGTTCGCAATATATATTGCCTATGGAGTTGCATTGTAACGTATGGGAATATAGCACGGTATAACCATAGATAAATTTATTTTCCCAAAATATGTTCGCACAGTTCAATGAAATTTCATTTTACACTTATTTCGTGAAATAGTTATAGCGCTGCCCTTCTGGCATCCAGCCTTTTTCACTAACTGCTGGGTTACAGCACCCTGATTGTGTTTTGTTGCCAGCTCAGAAAACAGATCAGGGTGCCTTGCTAGCTGACAAGCGAGAGAGCAAGAAAGGAGATTCTGATCAACAACCGAGTTAGGTTGATAAATATGATTCGCTTGGACTTAGAGAATTGTATTAAATTAGACACATATTTAAAAAATGACATAATAAGGTTTGGTGTAGACGAGATATCTTATAATACTTTTTACTGGGGATTTATTAACCAAAATTGGCCAGCAGTTATAACAAATATATCTAGTGATTGGGAGTGCAGCCACACGTGGATATCAAAAAAAATGCTGCACAGATGAATATAAATTTTGCCTATCTTAAGGATAAAATAAAGGACTGTTTAGTTCCTGTAACAAGCTGTATAGATAAAAGTGCATCAATTGAAGTACCATTTTGCGATTATATTGACAAATGGGAAAAATCTGTTCTAAGTCGAAATAGTGGTGAAGATTCGGTACACCTTTATTTAAAAGATTGGCATTTAAAAGCATATCTTCGGAATTACGAGTTCTATAATGTTCCTAAGCATTTTTTTTCGGATTGGTTAAATGAATTTTTAACTGAGAATGACCAAGATGACTATCGATTCGTTTATATGGGACCGAAAAATACATGGTAAAATTATGTACAAAAAAATAAAGCTCATAAAATTGTTCCCTTTTAATTTTTCAAGCAGGACTCCTTTTCATGTAGATGTTTTTGGATCATTCAGTTGGTCTGCAAATGTATACGGTTGCAAAAAGTGGATTCTTTTGCCTCCCGGTGAGGAGTTGAAATTATTGGATCGGTATAAAAAACTACCTTATGAAATTAATGAGGAAACTTTGCGTAAATCAAATATAAAGTATTTCGTAGTGTATCAAGAACAAAACGAAGCCATATTCGTCCCAAGTGGGTGGTATCATCAAGTTTGTAATATTACTGACACTATATCGGTGAATCATAACTGGTTTAACGCTGCCAATTTAAAATATATATGGAATAATATTTCGTCTAATTTCAGGAAAGTTGTGATTGAGATCAATGATTTCAGAAGAAGTCATAATTTTAATGAACAATGTCAGCAAATGTTGCACCTAGACTTTGGCTTAAATATTGCCGAATTTCTAGAAATACTGTGTTTTATTGCCAAAAGACGATTAATTCTTTTGAAAAAGCAGAGAAACCCAAATATTAAAAATATGCAGTGTCCTTCTAGTCATATATTTTATCTCAATGACTTTCATATATACTATGATTTAAAAAATATCGATACTGTACTAAAAACCATGATTCAGGATAAATTTGTACACAATTGCTCCAGATTATACAACAAATGTATACAATTTATCAATCGTATTAATCAATATACTAGTCAAAACAAATATGTTAAAAAGCAGTTATAGGTTAACCGATATATAAATATGTATTTATTTTTTGTGTTCCAGAACTGGTTAAAATCTAGGTTTTATTTTCATTTAAATATTTTCTCCTTATATAACTGCCACCAATGTATTGTAATTCAAAAAATAAGGAAATATCTTTCAAATATTCTCCGCGGCTACGTCTGAATTTCCGATCACTCGATCAAGCATTTCGACTGATAACTGGCGAAGGACAGGCGTTATGTATTGCTCCAAGACCTTAATCAAAACGGGATTGTCCGCTTAGACCTTAGACTTTACGTATCCCAGCAGGAAAAAATCTAAGGGTGTGATAACACATGATCATGGTGGCTAATCGACTGGTCTAAAGCATGAATTTATCTGGTCAGCGAAGGTTATAGGTACCGCAAACACTTAGTTTACGAGATATTTGACTTTAAAGTTCAAAGAAAGTAGTACTGTGTGAAAGTACTTGAGTCACCCCGGGTGTTGACTCGACCCGAAGAACGCGCCCGAAGACCGCCAACGCTGAAAGGGGTACGTCACATATTCAATTGTAACTTAAAAAATATTGGAAAGAATTTTATATACATATGTATAAGTATAGATAACAAAGAAAAAAGTCACGCGAAAATACAAACAAAGAAAACGCTGTCGTTGAAAAATATTCTTATTTGGTTGTTAAGATGTGGCAACGCTCGCTTTCCTTATAATTGTAAACAATCTCATCTTTTCAACCAGAGATAAAGAGATGTCCAACTCTTCTCTCACTGGAAGTGAGAGAACAATTGCTAAACGTCAAAACCACCTAAACTTTGACAGTTGACTGGATTGAGGAGGTTTTGACGTTTGTAATTGGAATGACTGGAACGGCCAGATTGAAATTATACCAAAAATATATATGAACGGAGGAATTTGTTTGCGCCGTTCAAGATCGCTAATAAAAATTTAAATATATTTCTTGAAGCGTTTTGTAATTTGATGCACTTTAGAATTAATTTTCAATTATAAATGATTAAAAACAGGCTTAATTCACCTTATTAAGTACTGAAAGATCGAAAGTCAGTTGTGTTAATATACCATAAAATCATAAAAAAAGATTTAAATTGTTTCGCCAATATTAGAAGTTCAATATATAATAATTTGCAATCGTAATAAATGTTGGGTGTTTTAATTTAAAATGCCCAAAAATTCTTTTTTAATCAATCTGGCCATAATGGAAAATGTTATAAAAAACGCTTATTTTGAGGCGCTCTCACACTGGAATAAGTTGGGCATCCCATTATCCCTTTTTTCAACTATGAGTGTGCTAAATGATTTTTAAATCAATAAATTTGGCTAGAAAATAAAATAAAAGAGAAATGTAAACTTATTTTAATGTTTAGGGTGTATATTTAAGTATACAAAGTAAAAAATGTGAAATAAGGAAACATTGAGAAATACTATTGCCCGGTTTCACAGTCCATACCTAAGTTGTGCTTAAGATAAAACAGGAAAATAATTCATACTTAAGTTATGTTTAAGTAATGAAAATGCGAGACTTAAGCACTGCTTAAGTATTAGCTGATTTTTGTTTTGAATTTTCAGTTATTTGTCAATAGAAGAATAATAAATAAGAAATTTTTTTTTGTGAAAAAATATGGAATCGGATTGGGTTTTGCACCAGTTTCACTAGGTGCATCGTCTCGCTAGCGGTAAAATTCGAAGTTCTTTTGTTGTTTTCATCCATTTTCGATACAACTTTCGGCACAATTCCGATTCCGGTACCGTTGGAAAGAGGAAGTCCTCCTGATTAAAAAATATAGGGCTATAGGGTCCGCAAACGCTTAGTTTACGAGATATTCGACCTTTAATTTCGAAAATTCGCGAAATTGGTCCATTTCAAGAAGCTATTTCACCACATTAAACGCACTTTATTCACATTTTTCACTTCAAATTAATTAAATTACACTATAAACTTTTAAATAAATCCACATTTTGCACTTTTGGCAGGGTTTTTGCCTAAAAAATCTTTATTTTAAAAATTACATTTTGCACTTGTTTGAACCTCATTTGTTTACCAAAAATTACGACGAAATGGAGCGCTGCCATGTGACGATAAGGCAATTAGCTGAAATTCCTCTTTCGCAAAGATTTCTCTATTCATGCATATGGATATTTTCTTTTATAAATTTATTAAGCAAATAAGTAATATTATATAAATGTATTAGTAATATTATATAATAATATTACGTAATTAAGTGTAAAGTACATACATGAGTACAGTACGAAAACTAAAATTTTGTTACAATGTGAGTGCATGATAACCAACAAATAAAACCACTTTATACCCAAAACTCAAATTTTAAATATAAAAATATATATATCGTCACCTGAAATACAAAACAATGTATCATGAAAAATAAATGGAAATCGCTGACAGATATAATAACCAAATTTTATTCATTTTATAACGAAAACTAAAATTTTGTTTCAATATTGGATATAAAGTGGTTATATTTTTTTGGTTATTATGCACTCAAACTCAAAAAATTTAACCACTTTAACCTCTTTATAACAAAAACTCAATATATTTTTTTATTTTCAACGCAGAAAGGAGTACTACGCGAAAGTACTTCAGTCACCCCGGGTATTCGCTGATGATTTTATTGTAGTATAAAATTGTAATAATGGTTTGTCAAAAAAGTCTTGCGGTATTTTTATTGAATCAATTCGTGTGGCACCCATACATCGAGCTTCTTAGTGACTCCAAGCTTCTTCAAATGGTTTATAACGGTTTGATGACTACTATGCCGGTCTCTTTCGACGAATTCAGCGATTTTGTCGCAATTTTCGACAACAGGCCTTCCGGAGCGTGGCGCATCTTCGACCACTTCTACACAAGAACGAAAACGTTAAAACCATCGTTGTGCAGTGGAAATAAAAACTGTATCGGGTCTATAAACTGCACAAATTTTATTGGCGGTTTGAGATGCATTTTTGCCTTTATCGTAGTAGTACTGTAAAATATGCCGTATTTTCTCTTTATTTTGCTCCATGTTTGCGACGCTATAACTCACGAACGACTTAAAATAAACGACAATCAATCAAACACGTATTAGCGCGTGAAATGGGCTTTCCAAAAAGGTATAGGTATATATATATATGACCCGATGCGACGAATAATACTAGAACTACGCAATTTCAGCGCCAACTAGCGAAAATACCGCAAGACTTTTTGTCAACCTAATATGTATATAAAAATGTTATATTACAATCATATATATAATATTATCACACGATTTTACTTATCTGTGTTTATTAAATATAAATCACATATTATTCATATATTCATATATGTATGTATATAGAAAAGTGTTCACATATTCAATTTTAGCTTGAAAAATCTTTATAGTTTTTTTATAGTTAATAAAGAAAAAATAATCACTCGAAAGTACAAACAAAGAAAACGCTGTGAAACGCTAAAAAATCCTTCACTTTTGGTTTTTAAGGTGTGGCAATGCTGGTTTTCCTCGTAAATATAAACACTCTAAACTTTTGAGCCATAAATTTGATAAGTGATTTTAAATTACTATGTTTCAATACCTGTGCAACTCACCTTTATTTCCAACCTAAATTGTTGCAAAGAAATAATGCACAGAACGAGGTTTCAAATTTCGGAATTCACTTTTATTTTGCAAAAAATGTTATGTGATGCACAGCACGGTTTTTGTTGATACAAATTCTTTATTTTAGGTATATATCCCCAGGCTCGTGACGCTATCATCGATCTGACCCTGCCTTTGTAACCCGTCCTTTAATTTATCCCTGAAAACACCCCAGTTTGTTCTGCGAGGGTTGCGTCTCGGAGGAAGTTGCCTAACCTCTACCTTCAGTGCGAACCTTATAATCCGGTGGTCTGACAGGGAGGGTTCCGTTGAAACCCTCCACCCTGAGACCCATCCGTTGGCGTGCTCGCTGCTGAAGGTGATGTCCAGCACCTCCCTCCTGCTTATGGTTATAAAAGTGGGTTCACAACCCACATTTTCAATTGCTAAATTGCTACCTAATATATACTCTAATAAGGACTCACCCCTTGCGTTGCAGTCCGTGCTCCCCACTCCACGTGGTGAGCATTTGCATCGCATCCGATGACGAGGGGGAGCCTGTGTCTCCTGCAGTACTCCACGAGCCTGATCACTCCCTCAGGGGGCGCTACTGCTGTCTCCCCTGGGAAGTAGGCCGATGCCAGGACAAAGCTTTTACCCTCACAGTCACTGGCCTGTACTGCCACCAAATCCTGCGTCAGGAACTCTGAAATACAGAAGAAATTGACATTATTCCTGACCACTATGCACGATCTAGGTCTCTCGCTGGAGATGTCCCAGATTACCTTGTTGTGTTCCGTCTTGAGGCCTTTGACCTCTCCTTTGTAGACCCATGGTTCTTGGATCAACAGAACGCCCAACTTATCCGCTGTGAACCTGCTTGTGATCACCGCTGAGGCCCCCGCCGCGTGATGCAGGTTCACTTGGGCCACTTCCATATCGACGGCCATTAAAGTAGTGGCTCGAGGGGGGGCATGTCCACATCCCCTCCGTCGATCGCGCTGCTGTCCACCGGATCGTGGTCCTCTAGTCCCTCGAGGAGTTCCTGGGTGGAGGGTAGCTCGGTTTCATGGGCAACCATGGCATCAGCGGTAGCGACCTCCGTGGTCTGCTCAATCCTGCTCACGCCCGGTTGTGCCACGGCTTCCACCTGCATCCTCCCCACCACCTTGCTTGACCTCGTGTCTGTCCGTGTCGACGAGCTGCCACTCGGCCGGGTGGCAGTCTTCCCGTCCTCCTTGCTTCCTGTGGTCACTGGTTTGTGCGGCCTCATGACCACCATGCTAAACCTGTAAAACAGGCGGAAGCTTGCTGCACGTATGTACCTGTACATACGTCTGTGTTTTTAACACTTATGTTGCCAGAGAGGATTCTGACTTTGTGTTTTCTGCCAGTTCGTGGAGTGTACGAATGGCTAAGTATGGAGCACAGCTTACGCCAAAGGTTACTGTTTTTAATTTAAAGTCGCGTAGTGGACTATTGGCAGATTTTCGGAAAATAATCCGTTGAAAATCTTGATCATCTTTATGAACCAGTATTTGTCGATACATCTTTTCGACATCCCCATTGAATACGTATTTGTATATACGCCAGTTTAATATGAGGAGCATTAGATCTGGTTGGAGTGTGGGTCCCGTAAATAGAATGTCATTTAGGGAATTCCCCGAGCTAGTGGTTCTGGAGGCATTGAAGACAACTCTGACTTTTGTTGTTTTTTTGTCAGGCTTTACTACTGCATGATGTGGCAAGTAGAAAGAGTAATATTTGCCTCTTATGATTTTTTCACATGGGCTTACTTCCTCCATGTGGTCTAAATGGAGGTATTCTTCTAAGACCCCATCATAATCTTGTTTGAGCTCACCTTTTCTAAGTAGGTTTTTTTTCCATACTTAGAAACTGCTGTATTGCAGAGGTGCGAGAGTGACCTAAGGCGAGTGTGTCTGGAAATTGTTGTTTTAGTGGTACTCGTACGACATACCGACCATTAGCTGATCGAGTAGTTGTGGCTTTGTAAAAGTCTTCACAATACTGATCTTCTGGTGTTGTAATTGAAATGGGGGGGAGTTCTTCTAACTCCCAAAACTTTCTCAATTGTGAATTGAGGTACTCGTTTGAGATTTCCTCAACTTGAGTTGTCATTGCTTTGACTGGTTCCGCAACTAGTCCACTTAGGCCCCATCCGAAAATGGTATTTTGCGCCAGTAGTGTTTTCGAAATTTTTTCAACACCTTCCAGTATTATTTGCGATATAAGATCGCTGCCTAATAGAAGGTCTATTTGAGCGGGGGTGTTGCAGTTGGGATCTGCTAGAGTCAGATGTGAAATCTTATCCCAATGCTTGCTACTTATTTGATAGCTTGGAAGCATGTTTGTTAGTTGCGGTAAGACAATAGCATTTGCTTGAATGCGCTTATCCGCTTGGGGGGAAATTAGGGTAATTGGGCATATTTTCTTAGAGTTTTGTACTACTCTTCCGCCCATTCCCGTAATTTCATAGTTGGCATGTTTTGTTGGCAATTTTAATTTATTTTGGGCCTTAGACGCTATAAAGGATCGTTGGGACCCTTGGTCTATTAAGGCTCTTAGTTTGAACAGTTCTCCTCGATGTTCGATGGAGACAACTGCTGTGGGTAGTAGTACTCTACTATGATTTTCGCTGTGTAGCGTTTGAGTTTTTAATGCCTTTGAGCAACATGGTGTCTCTTGGCAATTTTGTTGCGTTTCTGTTTCGGGAGTTGCTGTTGCAACTAAACCCGTGGCTTTTTTTGAAAAAGCGCTACTTTGAGATGTGTTGGGAAAGTTGCTTATGTGCAACATAGAATGATGCCTTTTGTGGCAATATACGCAGTTAAATTTCTTTCGCAAGCATTGAGATTGTGTGAGTGGGACAAGCAGTTTGTGCAGAGTCTTTTTGACCTGACAAAGTTGTTCCTTTCATTCACATTCAATTTTTTAAATTTTTCGCAAGCTTTTAGCTTATGCCCTCCTGTACATAGTTCGCATGACGTGAATTTATTTTGTTCAGATGTGAACGATTGTGCTTTGAAAAAGCTTCTATTTAAATTGTTGTTGTTATTGACTTGGGGTCTATTGAAGCTTCTGTTTAGGTCGGGTTGAACGTTTTTAGTTCTGACTGTTTTTTTATCTACCCTTTCTGCAATTTCATATTGGGCAGTTAGGAAATCTTTCATTTGCTGCCACGTTGGGCAGTCTCTTCTTGATGAGAGCGATTGCTCCCATAGAAGTAATGATTTTTCTGGTAATGCTGCACGTATGCACCCGTTTACCAGAATAGGGTCCCAACTGTCTGTGGGAACATTTTGTGTCGTTAGAACCGACAAACAATTTGAAACAGTGGATTCTAATTTTATGAATTCTTCACTTGTTTCTTTTTGAATTTTCGGCAAGTTCATGAGTATCGTTACTTGCTTGTCGACCAATATTCTTTTGTTCTCATATCTTGCTTTCAGAGCTTCCCAAGCCAAATTGAAATTGTCATCACTTAATGCGAACTGTTTTACTATTACGCCTGCTTGACCTTTTGTTTTGTATCGGAGATGATACAATTTTTGCGCTTGCGATAGTTTTGGATGGTTTATGTACACGGCAGTAAACATGTCCCGGAAGGACGGCCATTGTTCATAACCTCCATGGAATATTTCTGTGTCGCACGCTGGCACTTTGAGATGAATGCCTGTTGCCTCTTGGGCTTGCAATTGTGGTAACTCTACTCTACTGTGGGGAGTAGGTGCAATTGACTTTATAAGTTTTAGTTGATCTGCGATCATAATTTTCGTGTCTTCATACTGGTCTAAGCAGTTTTCAAATTTGGCGTATGCAGAAGATTTAAAGTTTTCTGGTAGATCTGAATCGTCAGTATCTACAATTGCGTCATATGCAGCTTGGAGACGTGTCCAAAAATTTTCAATCGTTTGGCTTTTTATTTCTAGCGCCGATCCAGAATTGTCTTGAATCGGCGAAGAAGCAAATCGATTGCAGTATTTTATGAGACAGTCGCTCTCAGAAATGAATTTGGAGTATGATATGTCTTTCCCCCTCTTTTGTTTTGTAGCACCTTGCTTAGAGCGTGTAGCTCCTGCAGGTGTACATGAACTCTTATCGTCAGAAATCATTTTTGGAATTTCTAAGAATTGAGATGTTTTAGATTCTTTTGAATCTATATTCATTTAGAAAATGTAAATTTGTAAAATATTTGTGTATATTTTCTTTCAGTGTATACTGAGAACTTAATTAACCGAGAACTCTTTTAGTTAAATAAGAGTTTTTTATTTCGTATAAAAATTAATAAAATCCGCGTTTATTGTTTATATTACTCGCCGTTGTATCTACTTTTGATGTTGGTTGTGTTTATTATTATTATAATAATAATTACAATAATAATAATAATTATAATATTATTATTATTATTATTATTATTATTTTTTTTTTAATGTATTGCGAGTATATATATATTTTTTTCTTTTCGGATTTATTGGTATGACCTCGTACTTGTGTGCCGGAAAGGGTCAATACCTTTTGTATATAAGTATGTATGTATGTGTGCACGATATGTGCCTCGTATGCATATAAGTATGCTTAAATTATTTTAATATCAAGCAAACCTGCTTGTTTTTGTTGTGCAAATACAAGGGGGTATTGCTTGAACCTGATGCCAATTTGGACTTTGAGTATATGAATATTTATGTGCATATATGTATATATGGTATAATAATAATAAAATTGGTATGGTATAATAATAATTTTCCTTTCCTTTTTTCTCGTTTTGTTGTTAATTCGCGTTAGCAAATTCCTTTAACGTTTATCTATTTTCCAATTATATTAAATTCCCGCAATTTATTTGTCCTATGTACAGGGTAGGCCATTTAAAGTTGACCCATTTGTTTCTAAAAAAAAAGAACAAAAGAAAACAATGTTTTTTGTTCATTTCAAAAATAATTTATTTTGGTCCAAGGGGATTTTTTTTCAGCTAATATTTAAAATCGCGTAAATGGGCACCTTTAGCTTTGACAGCTAAATGCATGACTTTGGCCAATGTTTCGGATGATATGGCGGCTATTTCACGTCGAATGTTGGCTTTCAGTTGAGCTAAGGTCTTTGGCTTATTAGCGTATACCTTGGATTTCAAATAACCCCACAAATAAAAGTCTGGTGGCGTCAAATCTGGTGATCTCGGTGGCCAGTCAACATCACCATTTTTCGATATCAATCGCCCGGGGAAAAATGGTCGCAATAAATTGATTGTTGGTCGAGCTGTATGGCATGTAGCCCCATCCTGTTGAAACCAGAAGTTATCCATGTCATTTTCGCGAATAATGGGTATCACAAAATCCGTTATCATGGCTCGATAACGCTCACCATTGACTGTTGTCGTGGCTCCATCATCGTCTTCGAAAAAATACGGTCCGATGATCATATTCGCGCAAACACCGCACCAAACTGTTACTTTTTGGTCGTAAAGAGGCTGTTCTTCAATTAATTGAGGATTTTCGGTGGCATAAAATCGGCAATTTTGCTTGTTTACGCCTCCATTCAACGAGAAATGTGCCTCGTCTGACATGATGAGTTTTCGCCAAAAGTCAAGTTCGTTTTCAGCCATTTCGATGGCCCATTTGCCAAAATTAAGGCGTCGCGGATAATCAGCTGGGTTTAGTTTTTGTGCCATTTGAATTTTATATGGAAACATCTTCAAATCTTTATGAATTATGCGTCGGAGAGTGGTGCGAGAGATGTCTAATTCCTGAGAGCGGCGATAACTCGATGTCGATGGAGTCTCCTCAATACTGGCTCGTACAGCTTCGATATTTTCATCAGAACGTCTTGTGCGTTGTCTGGATGCATGACTGGCATTACTGAGATTACCGGTGTTCACAAATTTTGCGTATAAAGACTTAATTGTGTTCTTAACTGGAGCACTTTTCACTTTATTTTTTTTGCGAAACGCACGTTGAGTTAACACAATTGAAAAGTTATTTTGAATATAAAGCTGAACAATTTCAGCGCGTTCTTTTGGAGTGTACTGTTCCATGGTATAAATTGTCTTCGAATGACGCTTCTAACGCGGTATGACATTAGCCGATTTGTCAGCGCTGTTAAAAGTTACAGCGTTGCCAGATGGGTCAACTTTAAATGGCCTACCCTGTATGTGTGGTATACACTATGTAGGCATACAATTTATTTACATACAATTTATTGTTGTAATCGCGGTTCGAATAAGTGACGAAGGAAAGTTTGTTAAATTGGTAAAAGTGAGGCGAGACTTGCAGGTAGTTAATTTCTGCACTCAACACACATGTGTGACGGTATGTATATACTCGTATGTGTGTTCCTATATTTGCCTCTCAGTTATGAAAAGTATGTTTGCATGTATATATGTATGTGTGTTTCAATTTATAAATCATATGTTCCGCATTTATGTTTTCTTTTATTTCTTGTTTTGTACTTTTTATATGCCTTTTGCTTATTAGTGCAATCCGCTTGCTGCTTTAAAAGCAGAAGGGGTTCCGGAAAATATTACAAGTAGAGACTTGGATGATTTTGTACGATTTTAATTTGTTTTGTGTGATTGTGTTCACAAAGAGAAGCATACATAGGCATTAGTAATTTAAATACAAGTATATATTTTATCAACTTTAATATCGGTCTTTTAAAGCAACGTATTAAATTTGAGTTTTCGTTTTGACGAAACTGTTTAAAGTTATAACCGAGTTATAATTTGTAAACCAGTTTTTTTTTTTTGCTAAACACACATATGTACATGCATATAAGTAAGGTGGAAGCGATACGCTTACTCTTTCTCGCATCAAGGGAATTTTGGGGGAGTGTATTTGTTTGTGGCTTGCCCTAATGTTTATTTCCTTATTCGTCTTCTCCTCGTAGTTAGTATGCAGTTAGTATGCCTCCTATTCTCCTGTGTTCCTTGTGTAAGTGGTTTTGTGTATGTTGCTTTTGCTTTTATTATCCGCGCCCGTTAGTGTGTTTTATTTAGTTTCGCGCCCGTTGGTGATATTTATTTAGTTTCGCGCCCGCTGTTGTTGTTGTTTTGTTTTCGTTTAGTCTTCCCTTCTTTTTGGCGCATTTTTGTTTGCTTCACTATATTAGATATATTATATATTCCAATTGTGTTGCACTGCACTAATACTGTACATGTCAATTTTTTTTTTTATGGTTTTAGGTATTTTTCACTTTTATAGTTTTAAAATATATGTTTTAGTCACCACACTTTATTTAATTAGAATTTTTTATTATTATTATTTACTTCACTTTAATTTAGCTTCCTTCTTTTTATTTCGTTTTTATATGTATTAATGTCACTGCACTCTTAATGTTTTTTTTTTTTTTTTAATTAAATTTTTTTTTCTATAGTGCCTTTCTGTAGGCTCGAAGGACCATGTTTCAATACCTGTGCAACTCACCTTTATTTCCAACCTAAATTGTTGCAAAGAAATAATGCACAGAACGAGGTTTCAAATTTCGGAATTCACTTTTATTTTTGTTGATACAAATTCTTTATTTTAGGTATATACTTATGTGTATTTCACAAAATGCTAGATTGTTCAATCGGCGGCGGAATCGGTGAGCGATGATTAGAGTGAGAGCAAAAGGAAAAAGAAGATGCTGCGGAAGCGTAGGCGCAAGTGCACGGTCGTTACCACTACGGGAGCAAAAAGCGAAGTGAAGTGGCTGGAGTTGTCCGTCCCTTTTTTGTGTTCTAGTTGGAAGTGTCATGTTTGAGTGTATTGGTGTGATGTGTAGTGATGTGGAAGGTGAGTGGTGAGTGTGGTGTGCTGTTATGATGATTTGTGTTGAAATGTGGTGTGGCTGTGTTTCATTACAGGGTAGGCCGAGAGTCATTTAGACAACTAAATTTCGCTGAAAAAATACAAAATAAAAGTGAAAACTGAACTTATTTCAATGCTAAGAGTGTATATTTAAATATAGTGAGTGAAAAGCGTGAAGATATTCTGTGAAACATGGAGAAAGAAAATGTGTTCTTAGTGCAAATTTTTGAATTTTTAAACGTGAATATTTTTAAAAATATTAGCTATTTACATAATTTTTGGATAATCGGAATCGTGCCCAACTTTCCTTGCAAATTTATCTATTGTCTGTTATAATTTAAATATTTCAAACATATTTATATGGATGACTTTTGTAAAACATATTTTACCCAAAACGTTGCCAAATATCAAAATAAAATTTTATAGAAATTAAGAATTGACTGTGAAACGCAAACAACTACTCAGTCTGCAACAATGCTTAGCTAAGATTTTATTTGAGCACAACTTAAGTATGAACTGTGAAAACGGGCATACGTGTTATTCATAAATATTTTTTTAATCGGGAATATTTTAAAAAAATATAAGGGTAAATGTTCAGGAGAGGGGCATTTCCCGAAAATGTGCACCAATTTTCACGGGAAATGTCTAAAAATTCTTGTTTTTGTAAATGTTCAGGATAGCGGCTTTTCGGAAAACGTGCACTAATTTTCCCGGGAAGTGTCTTAAAATACTCGTTTTTAATTCTACTTTACGAATACGCGTGTCCTTAAAAACAATATTTTCTTTGTTTTAATAGAAAAACATCGTATTTCCTGAAATTAAAAATTCACTTTTGCACTTAAAACGTCTTTAGATGTTACAAATATATTTTCTATCAATTATATAAACGTGATTATTGATGTTGTTTAGTTAATAAATAAGATAAATTGGTTTTTATGTTATTTTTATAAAAAATAGAAAAACTTTATAATCACTTCAATTCAACGATAATGGCAAGGTTAGGTTCGAAATTATGGCACCACTGTTGTAAATTCGAATGGCCACTATTGATTCATGAACTGATCGTTTTCGAATTATCGATACCTTCGATATTCGAGACTGAATGAGAATTGATAAAAATGAGAAATACATAATAGAAAAATTTATAATTTCGGTAAATTCAGCCTCCCCTCAACATGGGTTGAGGCTGATCGACTTCGCCGGGGCCCGAAATATGGTTATCTGTAGTACTAGATTCCAGCATAAGAAGATACATCAAGCTACCTGGCTGTCTCTGGATCGAAAAACCACCAACCAGATCGATCATGTTGTGATAGACGGAAGACACGTCTCCAGTGTTTTAGATGTGCGTGCGCTCCGAGGTCCTAACATCGACTCGGACCACTATATTGTTGCAGCCGAAATTCGCATCCGCCTCTGTGCAGCAAAAAACGCACGCCAACAAACACAAGGAAGGTTCGACGTCGAGAAGCTGCTTTACTGAGGCCCTGTGGGACCGACGTTAGACATTTCATCGCAGAGCAAGCTTAGCCTATGGGCTCTATACTCACTCCTTCTTTGCTCTTCCGCTCATCTCAGGCTGCCATCATCTCCATTAAATTCCACACATTCCTCGAGTGCAACATATAGGGAACTATTTTCTCTGGTGTTATTCGGTTGGATACCTCCTTTTCCAAAGATAGTTGCTCATTTGTATATTTCCGACAGTGGAAAAATATGTGTTCTGCCTTCTCGTTATTGGTACCACAGAAAGAGCAAGCTACTCCCTCCTCGAGGCCGTATTTATGCAAGTACTCCCTGAAGCATCCATGCCCTGTTAGGAACCGCGTCATGTAATGATCTACCTCCTCGTGTTTTCGTTCCATCCATGCTTGTATGTTACCGATTAAGCGGTTTGTCCTCTCCCCTTGTGTGATGTATCCCAGCGTCATTTATTTAAACTAGCTTGTCTTTCTACTCTACGCTCTGCCACCGTTAGCTTCCGGCCTGCGCTTTTACTTTTACCATATATTTTCTTAAGTTCCACAGCCATTAGGTCTGCAGGTAAAATTCCTGCTAGAACCCCGACAGCTTCATTAGAAACCGTGCGAAATGCACTGACTATTCTGATAGCGCTCAACCGGAACACCGATTTTGCCACTCCAGCATATGTCTTATGTATTAATACTGGTCTCCATACAGGCCCGGCAAACATTACAATTGATTGGCTGACCTTGGCCAGAAGAGCTCTCCTGCTCTGTTTCGGCCCTCCAATGTTTCCCATTATTCTTGAGAAGGCCATGTTTACACGCGCCACTTTTTCACACGCTTTTTCAACATGCATTTTGTAGTTGAGCCTCGCATCAATTGTTACGCCAAGGTATTTCACAGCGGATTGTGTTGTAATGTTGTGCCCGTCTATGTTAAGCGAAATGGTTTCCAGTTTTTTTCTGCTAGTTATAAGCACTGCTTCCGTTTTGTGGCCGACAAGTTCGAGTTTCGCACTCATTAGCCACTGCTCTATATTCAGTACAGTATCACTACAAATACTTTTTATTTGATGGAGCTGCGTAGCTACTATTGTCACAGCAATAACATCTGCGTATCCAATTATTTGCACTTCTTTCGGTATAGGGAGGCGCAATATTTCATCATATAGTGTATTCCAAAGGAGTGGGCCTAGCACAGATCCTTGTGGCACACCACCCGTTACCCTATGCTTTTTTTGGTCCTTCGTCAGTGTCGTAGAGCATGATCCTGTCGGCCAAATAACTTTGTATGACGTACAAAAAATAGCTCGGTGTTTTTTTGAGCACTATTGCACGCATTATATGGGGCCAATGGGCCGAGTTAAACGCGTTTTTCACATAAAATGTGACGACCGCACAATATTCTTTTTTCCCATACATCCACCTGTCTCCGTCAATTGCCTTTTCTGCTATACCTGTAACTTTCTTGATTGCATCATGAGTTGAACGCTTTCTACAAAAGCCATCAGAGAGACCACCATATCCTTCTAAATGATTTTCTAGACGGGTACAGATTATCCACTCCAGGATTTTGTCCATCGTATCGATCATACAGAGCGGTCGATAGGAGCTTGGTTCTCCTGCCGGGTTGTTTGGCTTCTGTAGGAGTACCCGTCGTTGTACTTTCCAAATTTTTGGAAACACCCCTTCACGAAGGCAACGTGTGTACAAATCCGAAAATGGCTGTGGATGATAGCTGATCGCAATTTTAAGAGCCCTGTTCGGAATACCATCTAATCCTGGTGCTTTGCTATTTTCAAAGCGTTCAGCAGTTTGAACAGCTTCCTGCTTGGTGATTTCTGGCGCATCTACGACTTCTTCGCGATAAAAATTTCCTTCTTCTTGGTTTTGTTGTGGGAATAGGTTTTCTACAATCCTTGACATTCCAATCCTATACGCTGCACCCCACAGTTTTTTGTCCACTTTTTCGCATAATTCTTTGAAAAATGTCATTTTGCACTTTTTAATTGCCTTTTTTGGTCGTTGCGTTTCTTTTTGAATGCTTCTCGCAAGCTGTCACAATCTAAGCTGCCTATGCTTCGTTGAAAACGGCGCCTCGCATCACAGGCTTTGCTAATGTGTTGTACCAACAATTTAGCCTGTTGGTCTACGTCATCACTACCGTTTACGTTTTCATCCAGCATTAATTTAAAAAGCTTCTTATCTATGGTTTCATTTCTTCATCCCTTTGACTGCACCCTTTGGTGACAAACATTTCGCTGTTGCGTACTCTTGCTGATACTTAACATTATAGCCAAATGGTCACTTTGGATATATATGTCGCATATCCGCCAGTCTATGTATCGATATATCACCCTGCTGGCAAAAGATATATCTATAATAGAGCCACGCCCATTCTTCTAGCCTACGTCTAGAACAGCCAATGCTTTAAGTAATGACCTACCTCTCAAATTTGTATTTTTGCTGCCCCATTCTAGCGCCCAGGCATTAAAGTCACCTGCAATTATATTAGGTGTAGTTGTCATCGCATCCTTTACCAAGTCGTCAAGTATTTTTTCATATTCAGCATGTGGCGGTATATAGCAGCTGTAGAAATAAATCCTCCATATTTTGTCTCTTGTGTAGTGGCTAAATGGGTATCAGCCTTCCCACTTCTGCCCGTCAACACCATCCCACACATCTATGTATGCTACATTGGTACGCCACATTCCCCACACTCATCATCATTTTCCTGGCATTATCCACCACGCTCTAACACACACACAATGACATCACACACCATCATCTACTTTTGCCGAACCAAAATAAAAAAGGAAGGACAACTGGTTCAAAAAGTCACTCTGGCGATTCGACATCCATCCCATCAACACGATTCCGTTTTTTTGGCTACTTTTTTTTCGCGAACATATTGTAAAAATTGAAATTTTATGTACATATGTACGTTCAGAAATTAATTTTAACTTTCCTTCCGCTTTTTTTTTAAATTCAAAGTTTTATATTTTATACCTTGTGAAACAATAAATTACTAAATTGATACCCACTTGAAGTGAAGTGAACGAATTCTTTTCAATAAAAATTTTGTCTGAAATTATATGATGAGTGCGGAAAGGTGGTCCACAATTCATTACATGGTCCTTCGAGCCTAAAAGAAAAGAAAATAACATAACAAAAACATACGTAAGAAAGTGACCGAAAACTTAAACAAAAAAAAAAAAAATAATAATCATAATAATTAAATGCAATACGGTGTGGCAAAACATAAAATCAAGTTTAGTGAAAAAACAAAATACGTTCAGTGCTGTGGGCCGAATTTATATTACACATGTGAAAGTAAATCAATATTTAGAAATTATCTACATCAGTACAAAGTGCTTGGTGCACAAAAGCACAAAATAGAGCATACATAGCTCAGCTAATAAGAGAAAAAAAAACAAAAAACCAAACGGGCGCGAACTAAATTGAAATAACTAAAACTAACTAAAAACCAAACACACTTACAATAATTTATACGGGCGCGAGTTCTAACAAGAATCAAAAAACAAAAAGAGAAAGAGATAGAAAGCAGATAAGAGAAAGGGAAAAGAGCTGGCATACAACGAAGAGGAGGAATTGGACAACAAACTAACTGATCGGTACAACCCAAAAATCCCTAAGGGAAATCAAACTGAGTTGTATCGTTTCCATTTTTTGGTTTTGATTTATGTATATATGTATGTATGCTAGTAACTACGGTTGCATGTAAAGCCGTTTAAGCATTAAGCAACGTTTTATTAAAACGGATATAAAATACTACGGTATAAATTAAAAAACCGATATTACAAAAAAAAAAAAATTAAAGAAATAAAATTGGTATTATATCGCCTACGCATGCTTACTTTTGTTTATGCAAACTCTCACCAAAAAGAGAATATTATCTCAGTATTCAAGTATTTACTTGTAAATTTCCCGGCAATACTCCCTCTGCTTCTTAAAGCAGAAAGCGAGATTGCTCAAATTAAGCAATAGGCGCAAAAAAAAAATTCTTAAGAAAGCATCAAAGAGAGAGAGTATAAACATACATATGTACACACATTTATATAAATATCACTGTTAATATACATTAACACACATACGATAAATTATTTATATATGTACATACATACAAGTATATACTTACATTTAAATGCAGGGTTAAATACCTGCATATTACAATTTCTATGTTCTTCGGTTTATTCGTACCGCCAAAATTAAATTCCTAGACATACTTGTACATACTCGTACATATGGCATACATGCGATCATAGTTATGCAAGTATATACAAACTACAAAACATACATATATCCCACACATAGGATACAATTAGTACATTAAAAAAGTTATATTAAAAACTTTAAATTTAAATTCTTTTTTAAATTTATTTCACAAAATAAACTGTGCTGCAATTTAAAACAAATTATATTATTACAATTTTCTTCTAAAGAAATACAGGTTTATATAAATAAACCGTATATGTATATTACAGGTATATGACACATACAACATATTGTTACGATTTTACTGCTTGCTAGTTTACTTTGCTAGGTTCGTACCACTGGATTGACAAAAAAAAAACCAAACACTGTTTAATTCAATTCGACAACTCTTTATTTCGCAATTTGTCTTCACTATAACAGTATACTCTTAGCACTGGATGGATATGTGGCGCTGCCACGTCTTATATAGCCACGCACTTCTCGCTGATGCCGAAGTGTCCTTCAACAATATTGCGTCTGGCAATTATAAGAACCTAATGCTATACGGCGCCAGATGCAGCTATTGTTTAGACAAGCAGACAGCCGCGGCGCCAAATGCAGCTATTGTTTAAGTAGACAAACGCGGCGCCCAATGTAAGGGATGCATACAGCAATACAAATACCAAACTTAATACTACTTTTGTAACACTGCCCCCACTTAAGCCTAATCGTCCCGATTAGGCACAAATCCTCTTGAACCAAATGGGGCGAGCCTTTCCAAATGTACTACTTTCATTTTACATCGTGCTTTTCCATTTCTTTGTATGCGGTATACCACGTCATTAAGTCGTTTCATCACCATATAGGGCCCTTCCCAGGCTGTCTTCAATTTCGGGGACAAGACTTTCTTTCGAAGTGGACTGTACAACAGGACCAGATCACCTTCTTCAAAACCTTTTGAATTTGCCGCTTGATCAAACCGGTCCTTCATCTTATTGCTCATCAGATGCGTGCGCTGCCTTACCATTAGATGCAGTTCATTCATTTTTTCCTTTAAGGCAGAGCAATAATCTCCATCATTTCTTACAGCTGCAGGATTCGTTCCAAATCAGATCAGATCCGAAAATAATCTTCGCTGGCGTGTAACCAGTTGTCTCGTGCTTCGCTGAACGATACGCCAGCAGGAACATCTGTATGCACTTGTCCCAATTCCGTTGATCTTTATCAACGATTTTCCGCAGATGTTCTTCGAGAGTTCAGTTGAATCTCTCTACCATCCCATCTGATTGTGGATGTAACGCTGTTGTCCGTGTCTTGTGGATGCCCAATAATGTACAGACCTCTTGGAAAATGGAAGATTCGAAATTCCTGCCTTGATCTGAGTGTAATTCGACGGCCACTCTGAATTTCGTTATCCAATTTTCTACAAACGCTTCGGCTACTGTCTTCGCTTCTTGGTTTGGTAAGGGATACACTTCTGGCCATTTACTGAAATAGTCCATGACAACCAGTAGATATTTGTTTCCGGCCGTACTGGTTGGGAACGGACCTGCAACATCCATTGCGACTCGTTCAAATGGTGATCCCACGTTGTACTGTTGCAGCCTACCGCGACTTTTGACTTTAGGACCTTTAGCTGCCATGCACTTTGCACAATTACTTATCCATTCTGCTAATGAATCTCGACAACCAATCCAGTAGAATCGTTGTTTAATCTTCTTTATAGTTTTTGTAATTCCAAGGTGTCCTCCACTAGGTCCATTGTGATATTCTTTCAATACTTTCGGGATCATGGACTTCGGTACTATGAACAGCAGACGAGACTGTTTGCCATCTTCGCTTTCCCAGGTACGATGAAAGTATCCATTAACGAGGTTTATGCTGTTCCATTGGGCCCAATATGCTTTTGCAGTTGGACTCTCGCTACTTATTTGTTCCTTTGGTGGTCGTACCCCATTTTCTTTGGCCATTATCAGCTTTGCAAGATCAGGGTCCTCCAGCTGATTGATTCTGATGCGGTGAGGAGTCCAATCATCTTCAAGTTCTATATTCAGTAATCGCACGTCGATTATACCTTCTTTTCCTTCTGATTTAGAGCAATGTTTACATTCCAGTGGACAAGGGCGACGTGATAATGCATCCGCATTTTTGTGGTGAATCCCCTTTCGGTGTTCTGTTTCGAAGTCGTAATTCTGTAACCTTTCAATCCATCGTGCAATTTGGCCTTCCGGATTCTTAAACTGTAATAACCATGTTAATGCTGCATGATCAGTTCTCAACAAGAATCGTTGCCCATACAAATACTTGTGGAAATGTTTTACACATTCCACCACGGCTAGTAGTTCTTTTCGCGTCACACAGTAGTTTTTCTCTGGTTTCCCGAGCACTCTGCTGTAATACCCAATTACTCTTTCTTGCCCGTCGATGAGCTGGGACAGGACACCTCCAATTCCATAAGCGCTCGCATCTGTATCCAGGATGAATTTCTTTCCAGGTATTGGATAAGCTAGCATCGGCGCCGTACAAAGTAGTTCTTTAAGCTGCTCAAACGCTTTTTCTTTTTCCCACTGCCATACAAACGGGCGATTCTTCTTTGTTAAATCATGTAAACTTTTAGCCACGTTGGCAAATCCAGGTACAAAACGGCGGTAATACGTGCATAAGCCGAGAAACCTTCAGAGTTCATGTATGTTGGTGGGTCGAGGCCAATCTTTAACTGCTTTTATTTTTCCCTCCTCGGTGTGAATCCCCTCAGTTGACACTTTATGTCCGAGATATGTGACCTGCTTCTTCCATAATGAACACTTTTTGGGATTCAAGCGTAATCCGGCTGATGCTATTCGCTGAAAGACTTCCTCTAGATTTTTTAGACGATCATCAAAACTTTTTCCCATGATGATAATGTCATCAGGATATACCAAACATGTCTTCCAGTTGAGTCCTTTTAACACATGTTCCATCAGTTGCTCGAACGTTGCAGGCGCATTACATAACCCAAATGGCATCACAGAGAATTCCCATAACTCGTCGTCCATACTGAAAGTGGTCTTTTCACGGTCACATTCATCAATCTCGACTTGCCAATATCCACTTTGTAGATCTAATGTAGAAAACCATTTCGCTCCAGACAATGTGTCTAATGTATCGTCGATTCTCGGTAGAGGATAACTGTCTTTCTTTGTGACATCGTTTAACTTCCTATAATCTACGCAGAAACGGGTGCTACCATCTTTCTTTTTAACTAAGACGATAGGTGAGCTCCATGGACTTATTGAAGGTTCGATTACACCGTTTTTGTGCATGTCTTCAATAATTTTGTTAGCATCCTCACGTTTTGCTAGTGGAACCCTACGCGGAGCTTGTCGGATTGGTTTAGCGTCTCCGGTATTTATGCGATGTTTGACAATGCCGGTTCTTCCTGTGTTGTTTCCTTCGTTTGCAAATATGGATGCGTATTTTTCTAATAGTTTTTCTGCTTTTAATTTTTCATTTCGTTGCAGTTCGTTCAGCAAATTGTTTAGGAGTGTAGGACTTATCTGCTGTGGCTCAGTAGTAGGCTTCTGTTGTGACCGTTCGCATCGTGCTATTGCACTTATATTCTGGCACTGTCCAATTACTGCTCCTTTCTTCAGACTTATAGGCGTGTTGAATTCATTCACTACTCTGACCGGAATGTTAGCGTCTTCTCTAGTTTTCACAAGCGTTCTTCCTACCAATATGGGTGTATCTATTTTTGTTGGTTCCACAATCCACAGTTCTTCAGTCCCGCTTCCTCCATTCACTTTAGCCCATACAATCCTCAGATTTTGGTGGAATACTCTGATTATCATCAACAATCACCCTCTTACTTTCAACGTTGGTCACATATCCGGTGTTTATAGGCATCTCCATGTTCTGGCAAAACAGCATTTGCTTGTTTAAATCCAAAGTAACCCCGTGATCAATCATGAAATCTACTCCCATTATAATTTCATCCGTGATTTCTGCTACGATGAAGGTGTGGTTAACTACCAGGGTACCAATCATCACTTCGCAAAACACTTTTCCCGCAACAGCTGCTTCCTCCCCGGTGGCCGTTCGAAGCTTGCAACCGACTAATGGTTCAACTGTTCCTCTTACCACGTCCGGTCGGATAATTGAATGTGTAGCACCAGTATCCAAAGTAAGCGTTGACAGTCGTCCATTTACGATACCGTTGATAGTAAGATTGTTGTCATGGCGACCTATTTGTGATATCGAGATGGCGGGGCAAATAGTTGTGGGAACCAGTTCACGCCCCTTTGAACTGTTCCGTTTTAGTTTAACGACTTGTGAGGTGTGGATACTCTGTCCTCGTTATCTGTTGGTTGTTTCCGTTTTGATGGGTTTACTTTTATATTGCAATTTCGGGAAAAGTGACCCGCTTTTCCACAGTTGAAACATCTGCCTGTTGTATTTACTCGCGGTGCAGCAATTGTCTTCAGAGTCTTCAATATTTCCTCCATCAGCTCCGGTTGTTCCATTTCAACTCTTTGTACTTTGTGTGCTGGTTTACTTAGTAGAGAAGCTGTTTCCTGTGTGAGGGCGTGCGAAACCGTTTCAGCAAACGTTCTTTTTGGCAATGCATATGTGGCGCGTTTGGTGTCCACATCACGAATCCCATTTATGAAACTTTGAATTTTTACCCTCTTAATGTAATCCATAGGTGCATCTGCATTTGCCAAATGAGCCAGTCGTTCTATTTCAGTTGCGAACTCTTGCAATGACTCGTTCATCTTCTGACCCCTATTTTGCAGTTCGTAATTGTCTCGTTCACAATCTGGAATAGTCTGAAGGATTTCTGCTGCAGGTCCTTTCAATGATACAAACAAGGACGCTACTTTGTCCGCTGCATTCCAGTTATTGGCCATTGCTGTCTTTTCAAACTGAAGTTTGAAAATTTGAAATGGAATACTTCCATCGAATGTGGGTGCCTTCAATCTTGGATTATTTGTTGATGGTGCAGGGCCATGCAGTTGCAGTTCTCGTATACGATTACTCAATTGAAGAACTTCTGATTTCAAATTTTCTTCGTCATTTTTTAACGTGCTTAATTCGTCTTCAAATTTTGAAAATTTCTCTTGCACTTGTGTATTATTTTCTGTAATCTGTTGTACCAAACGCTTTTCTAACTGCGTATTATTTTCAGTCATTTGCTGTGCCAGACGATTTTCTGTTTGCACTACATTTTCTGCTATTTGCTTAACAGCCACTAACACTTGGTGATGTTCGTTGTTCTTCTACTTTTTCTTCTACCTTTGTAGAAGTTCCTGGCCCATCAAATTCGAACTCATCCACATTAATTCCATCCGCTTCCATTGCTTCACGTAATCCTGCCTGCAGATCCGCCTTTTGCCCGCTTATCGGCAGATTACGCTCCTCCAGTTCCTTTTTTAACTGCTGAATTCTCAATTCTCCGAATTTAACCATCCTGAATTTGGATTATTTGACAATCCCACTTCTGACACCAATTGTTACGATTTTACTGCTTGCTAGTTTACTTTGCTAGGTTCGTACCACTGGATTGACAAATAAAACCAAACACTGTTTAATTCAATTCGACAACTCTTTATTTCGCAATTTGTCTTCACTATAACAGTATACTCTTAGCACTGGATGGATATGTGGCGCTGCCACGTCTTATATAGCCACGCACTTCTCGCTGATGCCGAAGTGTCCTTCAACAATATTGCGTCTGGCAATTATAAGAACCTAATGCTATACGGCGCCAGATGCAACTATTGTTTAGACAAGCAGACAGCCGCGGCGCCAAATGCAGCTATTGTTTAAGTAGACAAACGCGGCGCCCAATGTTTATAATAAGGGATGCATACAGCAATACAAATACCAAACTTAATACTACTTTTGTAACAATATATTCACAGTCCTAATAGGCAAACAAATTTAATAAAATACCGCTCTCTTGGTGAAAAAGAAAACGAGAAGAGCAAATAACACGGAAGCATAAGTACAAGCACAAAAAATCGCATATACATACTTACATACAAAAGGTATTGACTAAAGGGTTGCAAGAATTAATTCACGCTATGAATGCAACAGAGAATTTATGAATTCATCTCATAACTGGAGTTGAGCGCCGACGCTGAGTTGGAATTATGTGAATGCAGATACAGAGAAGACATTGTGAGTTGTAGTTTATCGCTAACAGGTAGACTCAGCTCATTCCTCTCATAAACAAACCCAACTCACACTCATATCATCAACCAGCAGTGAATGCAAAGCGTTATCGTTCGCTTAGTAGTGGAATAGTGTGTGATCGTCACTTATTGTTATGTGAATTCATTGTTTCTCTCATTCTTTTAACAGAACAGGGTGCACCCATAGTGTTCAGCTAAGCAAGCAAATAGAGAAGATAAACGGAAAGGTTTTCCCCACAACATGTTTGCCTGCATTGTACTGGCCGTAGACGCTTAACCGAGACAGTTTATTAAATATTTAAATTCGTCATTTGTTTTGTGTATACGGAGATAAAAAGGGCTAAAATAGTTTTGGCAAATTTTTATTTTAATATTTTTCATTAAAAATAATGGATGTAAGTAATTGACCGCGAAATTCAATGCAATTGTTTGCTAATATTTGCCATGTTGTAATACAATTTACACCTGTGTCTCTGTTTTACAAAAATGGGTAACACTAGATGAATCTGCATCGTCAACCCACTCGACGCCTGTACTAAGGCAGCAGCTTAATGAAATTGAGAATAATATAGTGAAAGGAAAATATACAGTGGTTATTGAAGCTGGGAAAAGCAAGGTTTGGGAAATTTTTGGCAAGGTTGAAAATGGTGGCAGTTTGGTAAGAGATGTTGTTGCATGCAAAAATTGTAACAGCGTTTTTAAATTTATGAATAGCACGTCTGACCTTGTGAAACATAAATGCTATAAAAATTTAAAAAACCGTTCGGATAACACAAAGATATTAGTGGACAACGACACAAAAAAAATGTTGCTGATACGTTCACTGAATGGGTCACTAAAAATTGCAGACCATTCAAGATAATCGAAGATGCAGGAGTGAAAAAATATACGGATCTAATACTTTCAATTGGAGCTAAGTATGGATCGAACGTAGATACTGATCAACTATTACCTCATCCAACAACGATATCCAGAAACATAGACAATCTATACAATATAACCCTCGATTCCTTAAAATTAGAACTAAGTGAACTTAGTACCTTTGGACTTACCGCAGATTTATGAACCGATAATTATTTAAAACAATCGTTTTTGTCTATGACTATTCACTATATAAAAAGTGGAAAAATTGGAATGAAGCTTATTGCTTTTCGATCAATGGATTTTGAATCTTGTAGCAGTAAGTATTTTTTGAAACGGTATATATTTGCAGATATGTACGTGTACGTACTATATGTGGTGTCAAGTACAATAATTTGTTGTAATTTCAAGAAATGTTTACCACAATTACACACAAATATTTTAGTGCTTGATATTTCGTAGGTTGATGCATTCGAGGTTTCAGGCAACAACAAAATACATGGGATTTTCACATGAGGCTACCTGTCCAATATGCCTTGATACCATGTATATATTTTTTTTAATTTTTAGTTTTTCATTATACTTGCGAAAGTTTCATATTTAAAAACGAAGTGTAACTTTATTTAATATAGGTGAAAGACTTATACAAAAAGTAATGGCGGAATTGAAGGAGTTTGATTGTAGTCTGGATAAGGGGATGATTGTTACAGACAGAGGCTCCAATATGATAGCTGCATTTAGTACATACGATCACATATTCTGCGTCAATCATATGCTGCACAACATAGTTCAAAAATCCATTAAGGAGTGTTCAGATATAAGGTAAATATGTAAAAAGTGCATCAAACTTGTAACATATTTTAAAAAATCTGGAGCTAATGCACAACTAAAAACCACACTAAAAAGTTTTTCTGTAACTAGATGGAACTCAATCTGTTATTTATTGCAATCTGTTCAAAGCAACTGGATCGATATAATAAACATTTTACAGATAAAAAGTCAAACCCATAGAAAAAGTAACATCAGCTTAAATACTTTAACAGATATAATAAATATTTTGAAAACGTTCGAAGAAACATCAAAAGAATTAGAAGGAGATAACTACCTTACCTACTACCTACTTTAAATTTAGTTATTGTGCATGTTTACTTTTTAAAACAAATATGTGAAACAAATAGCGATGATGATTCAGAATGCATAAAATTGTTAAAAATTAAACTCAGGACATTGACAAATGATGTCGTAATTAAAAACTTAACAATTTTTCACAAAATTGCTTTGTTTTTGTTTCCACCGACTAATAAATTGTTACAGTTTACAAATGAAGAAAAAAATTATATAAAACTACATCGCAAAAACATGCTAGAAGCATTGATTATTGAGCAAGATCAAAGCAATAACGAAAGTAGTTAATTAAATTCTCTCTCAAATAATAAGCAACTTTTCTCAAGATTTCTTCAGTCTTCAAATCCAACAAATAATCTTGATCGAGTTCAAAATGAATTACTATTATACGAAAATGTTAACGAAGTAATGCACGACAATTTTGATGTTTTACAATGGTGGGAATGAAATACCCACTTTTTAAATTGAGTTTAAAAATCTTAGCAACACCGATTAGTAGTGACTCGTCTGGGAGAATATTCTCAAAGGCCAAAAACTTACTTTCTGAAAATCGTTGTGTTATTGGGTCTAACCCTGTTACTGTAGGAAAAATCATGTTTTTACATACGAATATGTAAATTAATTAATTATTTCTAGAGTTTAAACTAATAGGAAACACATGTCAACATTGAAAACGAATTTGATAATTATCTTTTCTAAATTTCTGAAGTCATTAATTTTTTAAATAAATTATTTGTAAGTTCAAAAAGACTGGTGAATGTTATACACATTTTTTTTAAAATAAATGAATTATGTATATATTGTATTTTTTTGTTAGATAAATGAATTGCTTCTTTTTTGTTTAAGTTTTTAATAGCGCAATTTTTTTAAGTTATATGAGACTGAAGGGCTTTACATTTTATTTTTTAATACAAGAATTATGTGTATATTTTTTTCTTGTAAAAGAGAATTTCTTTTTTATTTTATAGTTTAGAATACATAAAAATAAAAAATACATATGTATCCATGTATGGTATTTGATGCTTTTCATTACAATTTCATTTCATGATATGTATATGTATATGTATTTTTGGTTTTCCCTAATGTTTTTTTTTACGATTTATCGACAGTTTATCAGCATAATACATAGGTATATTTACACATGAGTTAATTGGACTGGAAATGAACGCGAATGTAACTAATAAAAATGTGATACTTTGGAACTAAAAGTTGTATGTATTTTGTGATTTAAAAAGAGTTTTTTTTTCAATTGTTCCAAAGGACAGGTATTAGTTCTAAAATTTTTTTATTTTTTATAATATTTTGTTAAATCTATTAATCCCCAAATAAACTTCATGAAAAATTGCAATAAAATTGAATATTGGAAACATTTTTTTATCCACATTCGTATGTAATTATCTATGCGTATTTACATACTTCTTTCTAGTCGTGCAACTAGAATTAACAGTTGTTAATTCACACGAACATCATTCACTCAGCCAATATCCTTCTTGCACAGAATTAATTCACACCAACACAATGCAATGCTTTGGTAGACGAATTCTGCAGAGAGTGGATCGTTACTTGTGAGAGTGCTATGAGTTGAGCGAACTCGTCGTTGTTCTCACTAATGAGACTCGGTCCTTATTTTACCCAAACATGAGAATTCATTTTTACGTTGTGTGAGTGAGTGCAAGTTGAAATTTTTGGACAGTGACTCAAAGTTTCGTTTTTGCGTATTCATGCAGCCCTTTAGTATTGACCCATTGCGTCACAAACGTACGAGGGCACACCAACAAATCAAAAAAAAAAAAAAAACTCGCAATATATTAAAAGAAAAAAAAAATATATTATTATAATATTATTATTATATAGCATTGTAATAAATTATATTATATAATTTATAATAAACATAAAGGCAAGTAAATACAACGGCGAGTAATAAAAGCAATAAACGCGGATTTTCTTAATTTGATCGGAAATAAAAAACTCTTATTTACCTAAAAGAGTTTTCGGTTGATAAAGTTCTCAGTATACACTGAAAGAAAATATATACAAATATTTAAAAAATTAACATTTTCTAAATGATTATAGATTCAAAAGAATCTAAAACATCTCAATTCTTAAAAATTCCAAAAATGATTTCTGACGATAAGAGTTCATGTACACCTGCAGAAGCTACATGCTCTAAGCAAGGTGCTACAAAACAAAAGAGGGGGAAAGACATATCATACTCTAAATTCATTTCTGAGAGTGACTGTCTATTAAAATACTGCACTCGATTTGCTTCTTCGCCGATTCAAGACAATTCTTAATCGGCGCTAGAACTAAAAAGCCAAACTATTGAAAATTTTTGGACACGTCTCCAAGCTGCATATGACGCAATTGTAGATACTGACGATTCAGATCTACCAGAAAACTTTAAATATTCTGCATACGCCAATTTTGAAAACCGCTTAGACCAGTATGAAGACACAAGAGTTATGATCGCAGATCAACTAAAACTTATAAAGTCAATTGCACTTACTCCCCACACTAGAGTAGAGTTACCACAATTGCAAGCCCAAGAGGCAACAGGCATCATCTCAAAGTGCCAGCGTGTGATACGGAAATATTTCATGGAGGTTATGAACAATGGCCGTCCTTCCGGGACATGTTTACAGCTGTGTACATAAACTGTCCAAAATTATCACAAGCGCAAAAATTGTATCACCTCCGATACAAAACAAACGGCCAAGTAGGCGTAATAGTAAAACAGTTCGCATTAAGTGATGACATTTCAATTTGGATTGGATTGGATTGGAGAACAAAAGAATATTGGTCGACAAGCAAGTAACGATACTCATGAACTTGCCGAAAATTCAAAAAGAAACAAGTGAAGAATTCATAAAATTAGAATCCACTGTTTCAAATTGTTTGTCGGTTCTATCGACACAAAACGTTCCCACAGATAACTGGGACCCTATTCTGGTAAACATACGCACCGCAGCATTACCAGAAAAATCATTACATTTATGGGAGCAATCGCTTTCATCAAGAAGAGACTGCCCAACGTGGCAGCAAATGAAAGATTTCTTAACTACCCAATATGAAATTGCGGAAAGGGTAGATAAAAAAAAACAGTCGACACGACCTAAACAAAAGCTTCAATAGACCCCAAGTCAATAACAACAACAATTTAAATAGAAGCTTTTTCAAAGCACAATCGTTCACATCTGAACAGAAAAAATATATGTCATGCGAACTATGATTAGGAGGCCATAAACTCAAAACTTGTGAGAAGTTTAAAAAATTAAATAGAAACGAAAGGAACAACTTTGTCAGGTCAAAACGACTCTGTACAAGCTGCTTGGTCCACGCGCACAATCTTACGTATACTGATTGCGAAAGCAAATTCAACTGCGCATGTTGTCATAAAAGACATCATTCCATGTTATATCACAACCTGTCTCCCAATACACCTCAAAGTAGCGCATTCTCAAGAAAAGCTACGGGTTTAGTTGCAACAGCAACTCCCAAAATACAAAATCTCGAAATTTGCCAAGAGACACCATGCTGCTCAAAGGCATTAAAAAGAGAGAATCAAAGTAAGGTATTACTACCAACAGCAGTTGTCTCCATCGAACACCGAGGAGAACTGTTCAAACTTAGAGCCTTAATAGACCAAGGATCACAATGATCCTTTATAACTTCTAAGGCACAAAATAAATTAAAATTGCCAACAAGACAAGCAAAATTTGAAATTACGGGAATGGGCGGAGAAAACTCTAACAAAATATGCCACATTACCCAAATTTCCCCCCAAGCGGATAAGCGCATTCAAGCAAATGCTATTGTCTTACCGCAATTAACAAATATGCTTCCAAGCTATCAAATAAATAGCAAGCATTGGGATAAGATTTCACACCTGACTCTAGCAGATCCCAACTGCAACACGCCAGCTTAAATAGACATCCTAATAGGCAGCGACCTTATACCGCAAATTATACTAGAAGGTGTTGAAAAAATCTCAAACACCCTTCTGGCTCAAAACACTGGGGATGTTCGAGTCTCAATCACTGCGGCAATATTGCAAAGCATCATATTCGACGCAAAAATGTGGCAACTTTTGCAAATGTCAAGCGTTCGAACAACTCAAATATTGACATTTCGTGCGCGCAAAAGTGACAAAATCGGCATCAACAAAATTCATGATGGAGGAAATGAGGTAAACGAAATCGCTCTTTATTTTTGTTTATAACTAATTATTATTATTAATTATGTGTACTAATGAATAATATTACATTATTTTTTATTTTAAATATCATTTCCAGCCCGAAGCTAAGTCACAATTTTACCAAGCTCCTCGTGAGATGCCGGCTTGAAATGGAGCAAGAATTTTCTGCGGGGAAACGTAAAAAGTGGGTATTATGGGCAAAAGTGGTCAACAAAATGAGCTTGGTCAATACGGATGTTCCGCAATCGAAGAAAGTTTTTAAATTTATTTGCGACATACAAACGAATAAAGAAACGCAATGGGCAGACTGGGAGAGAGGCAACAAGCTGGGAGTTCTTTGAAGAGTTCGACGAGGTGTACGGTAGGCGGCATTCCATACAACCGCCAGCCAAAAACCTTCAAGGCTCCATAGTGGATAGCGCCGAAATATGTGAATGGAGTGGGGACGAGAAGACTGACGACTCTTACGAGAGGCAACTCATAAACGAACGACGAAAGCGTCCAAAGACTGCCGCCAATCAAGCATTGGAATTTTTAAAGAATGAGGCTTTAAAAGAACAAGCACGTCATGAAGAAGTGCTACAATTTGAAAAAGAAAAATTGAATTTTGAAAAAGAAAAAATAAACGTAATGATGAAGCTGCGGGAAACTTTAGAAAAGTTAACCGAAAAGTAAAAAAAAAAAACAATTTAAACAATGTAAACTTGATCTCTAATTATAATTTTTTACTACTGCTGTGATCTGTACTTGAAGTAGTTGAAATGAAATAAAATATCACATGTATATATATTTATTTACTAACATTTTTATTTAAAAAATAAAAAATTTAAGAAACAAAAAACATTTTTAAATTATTTCTTTTGATAATACCTTCGTTAGTATCATTTATGTTTTCATGCATTTCTGCATCGTTTTCATTAAATGTTTCGAAATTTTCCAATGGATAATTGACTTCAGAATCATTAAAATTGTTCCGCATTATTAAATTATGCAGAATTACACAAGCTAATACTACTTTTGATACCTCTTCCATATTTTGAATATCAATATGATTTAAAATTTTGAACTTTCCCCTCAAAATCCCAAAAGCTTGTTCTATGAATACCCGAGTTGAACTTAAATAATAATTAAATTGTTTCTCCTCTCTCAACAGATGTCCATTATCTCTATAAGGAGCGATCAAATATTTTGAAAGAGGATAAGCTGAGTCAGCTAAAATTATAGCATCTTTTGCAAGTTGTATCTCTCCAGACGTAATTCCTTTGTATATCGGACTATTTTTCCATACATTGGCGTCATGGCAGCTCCCTGGGTAGCCGATAAAAACATGCAAGAAACAAAATGTGCTGTCGCATATGCCCTAAACATTGCAAATATTTTATGTTTTTAAAATAGTTCTAGCTTAACCATCACCATATGTACATACCTGCATAATAATGGAATAGTTCCCCTTTCGGTCATAGTAGCTGATTGCATCTTTCTTCGGTGTGTTTATTTTAAAGTGTGTCCCATCCAAACAGCCGACTACGAAAGGAAATGCATTCGGCCGGCTCGCTTGGAAACGCTCCATTATTGTTTGCTGTTGGGAAATTGATGGCCAACATATTTCATTCTTCAAGTTGCAAATTGCATTGATCGTTTTTAGAAAAATTTTGTGGGCAGTCCCTTTTGAAACATCAAATTTATCTGATAGTTCACGATAAGTGACTCTGCTGTTACTAAGCTTCCACAAGGTAATATGCAAGTCCTGATCTAGTGAATATTCGCCGCGTGACGTTATCCAAAAAGGCTCCAAGGCGCTCTTTAATTCCTACGAAGTATATACATATATATGTGTTTATTTAGGAGATTATTTAAATCAGAAAACTTACAGCAAATGTTTCACGAGACATCCGAAAATGTGATAAATATATATACGGAGGATAAAATGGAATAGTTTTAAAGAAGTTTTGCGATTTCACTATCGTCCTCTTTTTTAAAATTTCGGTCACAAGCCATTTTTTTTTACGCGCAAAACTTTCTTTCCTTTTTTTTGTATTTCAAAAGCAAAGTACTCTCACTCTCCACTATGTTATCAAATGTTAAATTTATTAAAAAATTCCTTTTTGAAACTTTCTAACTTCACTTCTTCAATTCACCTGCATGCCGCGCAAAATATTTGCAAAATATTTGCATAAGTATCAGCTGAGCATCTGCAAAAAAACATCAGGGTTGCAATATTCCCGCAGTTATTTGCTTGCTCGAACATCCCCACTATCTTCGGTTGGATACTAAGTCGACTAGTTACTGAAACAGTTTCTACCATGACAACTGAAGTTGAAGAAATATCCAACGAATATCTTAATTCACAATTAAGGAAATTTTGGGAGTTAGAAGAGCTCTCCCCCATTTCGATCGCAACACCAGAAGATCAGTATTGTGAAGACTTTTATAAAGCCATTACTACTAGATCAGCTAATAGTCGGTATGTCGTACGACTACCCCTAAAATAACAATTTCCAGTCACACTCGCCTTAGGTCACTCTCGCACCTCTGCAATACAGCAGTTTCTAAGTATGGAAAAAACATACTTAGAAAAGGTGAGCTCAAACAAGATAATGATGGTGTCTTAGAAGAATACCTCCATTTAAACCACATGGAGAAAGTAAGCCCATGTAAAAAAATCATAAGAGGCAAATATTACTCTTTCTACTTGCCACATCATGCAGTAGTAAAACCTGACAAAAAAACAACAAAGGTCAGAGTTGTCTTGAATGCCTCAAGAACCACTAGCTCGGGGAATTCCCTAAATGATATTCTATTTACGGGACCCACACTCCAACCAGATTTAGTGCTCCTCATATTAAATTGGCGTATATACAAATACGTATTCAATGGGGATGTCGAAAAAATGTATCGACAAATAGTCGTACATAAAGACGATCAAGATTTTCAGCGAATTATTTTCCGAAAATCTGCCAATAGTCCACTACGCGACTTTAAAATTAAAACAGTAACTTTTGGCGTAAACTGTGCGCCATACTTAGCCATTCGTACACTCCACGAACTGGCAGAAGACACAAAGTCAGAATTTCCTCTGGCAACACAAGTACTAAAAACACAGACGTATGTAGACGATATCCTGTCTGGAAGCCACAGTCATCCACTAGCATGCGATACCTTATCAAAGGTAATAAATGCCCTCAATACCGCAATACCTTTAAAAAAGATTACAGCCAACCACCCAAATATTTTTTAAAAATATTCCTAAAGACCATTTGCTGGATACTAACTTCCTTATATTTGAAAAGGAAATTACAACAAAACACTGGGCATACAATAGGATGCGTTATCTGACTAGTTTTCATATACTACAGAGTCAATATCCGCATTATCCGCCATCACAAAGAGACAAATTTTATCCTCTTTGCTAATAACCTAAAAGACATTTCGCAGATACAAATTCCACGGTGGGTAAACTATTCCCCCGAATACAAAGTGGAACTACACGGTTTCTGCGACGCCTCTGAAAAAGCATATTGTGCCACTGTATATGTGCGCACACAAAGCGATATTGCAACCACAAGCCACCTACTGGCGGCAGAAGCAAAAGTCGCACCTCTAAAAACGATTAATCTACCACGACTTGAACTCTGTGGCGCTCTGCTACTAGCAAAGCTAGTTTCCATGGTGCGGACCCACTTGAACATGGCAAAATACAAGTTATATATATGGTCCCATTCCGAAATAGTTCTAGCCTGGTTGGAAAACATATATTTCCAACAGAACGTCTCAAATACTTGACCTATTAGGATCAGCCTCTTGGCGACACGTAGCCAGTGCTGACAATCCTGCGGATCTAGGTACAAGAGGATGCAAACCTCTGCATCTCGCCACCTCCACCCTCTGGTGCAATGGCCCCCAATGGTTAACAAAATCCCCCGATTCTTGGCCACAATCGCCCACGCGCATCATAATTGCCCCAGAAAGTCGAAAAATCGACACTTATCATACAACCCTGAATGATACTGACATCCTTAAACGATTCTCATCGTTACCCCGAGCGCTCAGAGTAGTCGCCTATATGCTCAGATTCATAGAGCGACTCAGGTATAAAGTTAAAGGGGCAACCTATCCCCAATGCGATACTTTGACGCACCAAGACTTGCAAAGGGCAAAAATCGCCCTTATCACACCAACCCAAACGCGCTACTTCAGCCGCGACATATCATTATTAAGAGAACTGAAGCGGATTGATAAAAAGAGCTCACTCTTAGTATTAAATCCAATTCTGGACACGAAATGTCTGCTTCGTGCGAATGGTTGGCTTGCAAATTCAAGCCTAACATATAATGAACGCCACCCTATAATCCTGAGAGGTGTCCATTTGCCACCTTATTCATCGCATATATCCACATACTAATGCTCCATGCCAAACATCGCCTCATGCAACATATGGTTCGCCAAGAGTTGTATATACCCCGACTTAAGCCCCAAATAAAGAAGTGCATTTTCATTTGCAAGATCTGCACTATGCATAAGCAGAAAATGCGAACCCAGATTAAGGCAGCACTTCCACCTGAACGCTGAAATTTCGCTCTGCCCTTCACCACCACAGGTGTCGATCTTGCTGGGCCTTTTCAGATAAAGGCGTCCATGCTAAGATCTCCCACCCTAATGAAGGGCTACGTGGCTGTCTTTGTCTGTTTCACGACAAAAGCACTACACCTTGAGCCGTGTACTAATCTGACGAGGGAGGCTTTTCTCGCGGCATTTGCTCGCTTCGTCGGACGACGTGGCTTTCCATCAAAAATAATGAGCGATAATGGCAAAACATTTATCGGAGCACAACGAGCTACAGAAAAACAGTTTGTAGATTTCATGAAACAAGTCTCGCCTGACATTGTCCAAAAGTACGCTCCGCAAGGTATCAATTGGCAATTCATCCCCATAAGCGCTCCTCATATGGGCGGTTTATGGAAATCAGTAGTAAAAGAATTCAAAACTCATTTCAAGAAGCTAGCTGGCAACTACAAAACTCATTTATGAAGAGTTCACGACATTATTAACTAGAATTGAAGCCGTTCTCAACTCACGGCCTCTCGCAGCTCTCTCGCAAGATCCCTCAGACCTCACTGCCCTAACTCCCGGCCAATTTCTTAAAGGAGCGCCCATCCTCGCCATACCTGAGCCAGGCGTGGAGACGCTCTTCTTATTAAACAGATGGGAACGAGTCAAAACTCTCCATCACGAATTCAGTCGCCGATGGAAAGAAGATTATTTAAAGGACCTCCACAGAAGGTACCGGTGGAAAACACCAGAAAAAGCGCCTCAGCTTAGAGAATGTGTCTTGATCAATGACGATTGTCTCCCCCCTACCGAATGGCGGCTTGACCGCATAGAGAAGCTTTACTATAGCTCCGAGGCTCATATTCGCGTCGTCGATCTCCGCACGCAAACTGGAACACTTACCAGGCCGGTCGTTAAACTATGCTTTTTGCCAACAGCAGAAAAATTCAATATATAAACCGTAAACAGTAAACCGAGAAAAAAACGCCAAATATACCACAAACAATAATTTATTAAAACCAAAAATAACATAAAAGGGTCGATCAACATGACAACCCAGTCATGCCACACCACGTGGCAACATAGTTCACTACTATATTTTACAAATATCTAATGACGAACCTCTTCTATTGATAAATATGGATATCGATGCGGCAAAAGCACCAATGCCACCCGTCCGTTCGGCTATCCACGTTCCACGCCCTGGGGCTGGCCCAACACCAGCGCCGCGAACCATCACCGCAACAACGCCGTCAACCGCTGCCCGCAGTGCAACCCGAGCAACTCCGACGTCGCACCAGAATGAGCTACCTCGCATCCGATGCCCTCTATGTTGCCGTTCTCACAGGTTGCCACCCTGCGGCATATTTAAAGGGATGCCACCTCAGCAACGCCAGCAGGTTGCCCGGGCCCATAGCCATTGCCTGAGTTGCCAGTCGCCTACTCATACAACACAAGAGTGTACGTCCGGCTATGTGTGCCAAATGTGTATGCTTTCACACCACACTATGCTGCACCGCATCACCAGCCCCGAGACCGTGCAACACTCTGCCCCACGCAACCGCGGGGGTAAAAGACCTTCAAAACGGCAGCAACCGTGAAGGCCAATAACCACTCCGGACGACTCGCGTCCGCGACACCACCACAACGTAACACGGCGGCAGCGTACTAGGCCACAAACCCGCCGTCCAACCAGTCTCAGCAACGTGGTAGCTACGCTGCAACAACTCCAGCGATTACTAGGCTAAAAATTTGCCTAGGGTGGCTAGGATGGCTAAATGGGTATAAGCCTTTCCACTTCTGCCCGTCAACACCATCCCACACATCTATGTATGCAACATTGGTACGCAACATTCCCCACACTCATCATAATTTTTCTCGCATTATCCACCACGCTCTAACACACACACAACGACATCACACACCATCATCTACTTTCGCCGAACCAAAATACAAAGGGAAGGACAACTGGTTCAAAAAGTCACTCTGGCGATTCGACATCCATCCGATCAACACGACTCCGTTTTTTTGGCTACCTTTTTTTTCCCGAACATATTGTAAAAATTGAAATTTTGTATACATATGTATGTTCAGAAATAAATTTTAACGTTTTATATTTTATACCTTGTGAAACAATAAATTACTAAATTGATAACCACCTGAAGTGAAATGAACGAATTCTTTTTAATAAAAATTGTGTGTGAAATTATATGGTGAGTATGGAAAAGGTGGTCCATAATTCATTACATATACTATGCCTTGTCAATTAATGGTTTGTCTTGCATCATCTTATCTCCGCAAGCCCATTTGCAACCTTTTTTGTGGTGTCGGAAATGCACTTGTCAGAGTCTTTATTTTTATACCGTTCACAGAATAATGCAACGTCTATTTTATTTTCGTATATGTTTTGCGTCAAGAGATCCTGGGCCGCTTCGCAGTGGGGCATTTCCGGCTTCCTTCTATGTTTGTACTTCCACTATGTTTACATGCCCTGCAGGAAGGATTGTTGACACAATCTTTAGCGAAATGACCCTCCTCTCCGCATTTAATACAGCACTTGCTCCTGCTTCTGGATTGGTGCATGCTTTCGCCACATGTCCATACTCTAAACATCTGAAACATTTTTTCAGTTGCGCTTTTTCCCGTATTCTGCAGATTGTCGAGCCGATTTTAATCTTTTGTGCTGCCAGTAGGTGCTTTGCTTCCTGTGCATGAAGGCTTATAGGTTGCTTTTTGAGTGCCTGCATATGCTGGTCTGATGCTTTTAATGCACTCTACACTAAATAGACGAAGCTCTTCAAATTCTGATATGAAATCTCCCACTTTTACCATAAATTTTCTATTTTTTAAATAAGACTCCAATGTTTTATGCAACGCTAAAGGTAGAATATTTTTAATCTTGTATAAAAGACCTTCGTGCCACACCTTATCAAACGCCTGCGCTACTTCTAGAAATTTTGCTGAACAGTACTTCCTGTGCTCAAATTCTTTCCTTATCTCGTTAGTAATTCTATTTACTGGCTTTATTGTGCCATATTTTGCACGAAAACCGAAGTGATGCATTGGTATTGTATTATTTTCACGGAGGAAAGGAGACATCTTTGATAGTAATACTTTTTTAAATTCTTTTGAAAGATAGGGTAGAAGACTACTTGGTCTGTATGAAGACGGTTGTGTTAAGTCTTTCCCAGGCTTATCTATCAAGATAATCTGCGACTTTTTCCATGAAATTGGATAGTATCCGAAACTAAGAATTGCATTGCACCTCACCAGCAATAATTGGTAACTCAATCAGCATTTTTGAAGAAATATTATCATGTCCCGGCGACTTTTTTGGATTAAGTTCTTTAATGATACCAATAATTTCAGAAGGTGAAGTCTTAACAGACTCGAGCGACTCTTTAGCTGTGTTGGGTAAGATGGACAGCTTAAAGTTGTTCTTTGGAAAATTGGGTTGAAATACCTTTTCTAGGTGATTTGCAAAGCAATTAGCCTTTTCCTCGTCACTTCGAGCCTAATTTCCACCCAAGTCTCGTATAGGCATGTTGGAGTCAGTTGGTGGCTTCGTGGACTTTTGGGCTTTCCAAAGGGAATTTTGCTTGTTTGAATTCGGACACAGATTCTTTATATACATTTCGGTGTTCAATTTACGTACAGCAGATTTTAATTGAAACTGAGTGGAAGGGGAACGATTTATCTGCCATTCACGTCTTGCACGTCTTTTTTCATTTACAAACATTTCTATTTCTCTGTTAGAGATTTTTCTGTAACCAAACGGCTTATAGCTTTTGTTTGGTGTTGCTAGGACAGCGGCGCTGGTTATTATGTCATTGACTCCCTTTATGCTTTCGTCAATATCTCTTCCTGTATTTATTTTGTACTCGTTTTATAAGAAGTTAGACCCACTTTTGGATTAACGAATATGGGTTGTTCACACAACTTTATTAGTACAGGAGAGTGATCAGAAGATAGATCAGTACATGTACCAGCTGTTATGTGCAATTTATCTGTATTTTTGATTCCGGCAAAATGATTTAAATCTGGTATTTTCTTACGATCACTAGGCCAATATGTCGGCTTACCAGGAGATATTATTTCAAGGTTATTGTGCCCATTCATAACAATTCGATACAGCTGTCGTCCTTTCGGATTGCGTTGTAGTCTCCACCTGCTAGAAATCTTTGACCTAGTGTTCCAAAAAGGTCTTTAAATTCGATTTCTGTAATTTTAAAACGAGGTGGACAGTATATAGCCGTAAGGTTTAAGTCACGACCCCGATTTTTTAGTGATATTGTTGCAGCTTGTAACTGCTACACCACAGTTAGCAGAGCAAAGTGGTTTCTAATCAACACTGCCGTGCCACCATGTGCTTTTCCATCAGGATGATTTATAACATATAGTCTAAATCCCGGTATATTGAAATTATTTTTATTTGTTAGATGAGTTTCTGAAATAAGCATTACATCTATATTCTTTTCAGACAAAAATCTGATAATCTCTAATTTATGTTGGTTAATACCGTTAGCATTCCATATACAGATATTTAGTAAGCTCATTTTTTACTTAATAAATTTTACAGCATTTAATTTTGTGATTTTATCAAATCTTGGATCATGTTTTGCATGGTAGACATAAATTGTGTCATACACTGTGTAAGATTTATAATCATAGTTTCAAAACCTCCATTTGGAGGATTTTACGGCAGTTGCATTTGCACAGTGTTGCCTTTCACTACATTTGCATAGCTTCCTTGCATATTATTATTGTCAGAAGTAATAGGATTTAAACTTTTGTCTTAGGTTGCTATAATTTCATTCCATTTGCATTTACAAGTGGGATGTAAATCACCACATACCACACAAACACTGCGTAGTGTGCAATATCCCCATATTCTTGGTAGTTAGTACATTGTAACGGACCGTTTCTTTTATGCGGTTCTTCAACAGTTACTCTAGGATGCAGCAAATATTTCAAGTTATGTATTGGATGTGTTTCATTTTTTTAAGTTCGGCAACATTTCAATTTCAAACATTGGCTGTGGTACTTTGTTTCTATTAAATATATTTACAACTGTTTAAATACCAAAACCGCATTCTTCCAATGCTTCTTTGACTTCACTAGAGTCTACGGCGGACTCTATACCCTTGATTACAACAACTAGGCCCTTAGAGCTCTTCAGTTGATACGAATAATAATTCCTGTTTTTATTTGACAAAAATTTGACTGATTCCATACAACTTTTTTCAGTGTAGGACTGAATTTTTGTTTCATCTATATTGCCTTTTTTCAAAGGCACTATATGAATTCAGCAACGAGAGCATTACTGCTACGCTCGCGCAAAAATATTGGGGGTGGTTTGGCATTAACGACTGTGGTGATACCCTTCGCATCGTCGTCTGAACCATTGCTTAGTATGGCAAATCTGTTGCCATTTAGAATTTCAGGCTTTTTACCGTTTGGCGTGCCTGGTTAAAATTTTTTGGTATCGGTCGCTGATTAAACTGGACATAGTTTGCTTTTTACGTTAATATAGCGATCAATACCAGTCTGAACAGACGGCGCTTTTTTGCTTGGTACATTCTCACCTTGCATTTTGTTTTCCTTCGCTGTCCGGGTGCTTGCTGGTACCTGCATACTGTTTACTATCAGCGCATTTGTTGTTGCCTGTTTGCTGTTCTTTGCTGCCTATGCTGACTGCGCTTGCTTGCTTGCTCTTTCAGCTGATCGCTGCGATGATGAGTCATGACCGTTAATTTTGTTTTTGCCAGGAGTAGCTGTTGTTGGTTCTACAAAGCTAAAGTAGACATTTAAAGAATGCCTAGGCTTTGTTGGTGAGGGTGAATAGCACTCATTTTTGATTGTTTTTCTTTTTTTGTTTTTACTTTTTGTTTCGTGCACAATTTGTTTATGTTTAATTATAACAACTTGTGTGCACAGTTTGCTATTTGTATATTTTTTAATCAATCAATTTTTTGTTTTTAATTTTTTGTTTGTTTGCGTTTTAATCACAGAATTCACGGAGCGAATTAAAAACACGTCTTTACACCTTGAAAACTGTAATATATGAGTTTAATATGCTCATCTTGTGCACGGATGTAGAGCTTCGATATTTCGCTAAGCAGTTCCCTCATGAGATTGTTGATAGAGCGCTGTGGCGGACGCATCATTTCCGGTAGCTTTTGTATCATATCTCCAAGTTTATACATATGATCACGCTGCGCCTGTGCTTCTTTTAGTATCGGTGTGTTCTCCTGAGGTGGAGGTGACGATTTTGACTTTGCTGGTCTTTGTGCGGGGAGCACCTTCATTGGCGATCTAGCCAAACGCGAGGCTTTTTTAAAGGGGTCTACTCCTGAAATCGTAAATAGACTCGTGACACCGCTAAATTTGTTGCTGCTATTGTTGTTGTTGTGTGTATTTTCATTTTTTGTCTCCATTTATCAGTTTAACCAGCGCATCGTGTGCAAGGGGGCGGGCAGAAATAGACAGGAACGGATATACTCTCGGGGGCTATGCCCCAACCCCAGTTCCCTGAGGCCTGTCCTACGCTTTACCGGCTCCGGAAAACTCAGACGAACCGGCGCTCGCCCGGAGCAACCAGTCTTCTAGTTCTGCACCCAATGTACACTTTCTGACCTGCCGACTCCCACGGTAGCTTAGAGCTCAGTTGGGATGCCTGATCCCGTAGGATCCAAGACCTACCAACAGGTGTATAGGCTTGTGCACAAAATCTCATTTCCCTCGTGTCGCCGCACAGTGAAGATCGCGGACGAACAATGGCAAGTGTTAAGGGGGGAGCCTGCTTTAGAGGCTTTAAAAAAGGTCTGAAGGTTGGTTGAATGCCGTCTGAGTACAGATAAGATATATGGATTAACTCTCCCGGGTGTTATAAAAAAAAAGATCTCCTGATCTTATACTCTCTCGCATACCGTTGTCACTGTCCATAAGTTCGTTAAAATTGTCTTTTATATACAGTATAGTCCGCATATAAGAAACTTTAAAAATGCCACTAAAATTTTTCTTATATCCGGTTTTTTCTTTTAGGAAATAGCTTCTTCTATGCGGATATCTTACAAATTTCACGCATAAACTTCTTATAACCGTACATCGCGTTATGTTGCACGAAAACAAATCTTTTATTTGATTTCATTTATTTCATTCAATATTTTTAATAAAAAAAAACCAATAAACATTAACGAAAATTAACAAAACTTTAAATTCATAGAAAATTCATATTACATGTATAGGAACTTAAAAAGTCGGCACTTTGCGACAGTTGCTTTTTATAATAAATATTGCATGTTTTGTTTATGTAAATATAAATTTATAACTTTTTTTGACGTTGAAAAGAAGTCATTTATTGTTTTTTTTTGAAAAAGAGATTTGTCACCTTCATTAAAGAAAGTTTTCTCAATATTTACTAAGTTATCATCATTATTTAAATCAGGGATGGGCATATTAGCCCTCAGTGGCATTTTGCCCGTGCAGGCACGAGTCCACATTTTGCGGGCTAGGTGAGGGGATCATCGCGGGCAAACATGAAGAGGGAAGTGAGAGCAACGTATTTTACCACTCCATATTTACAAATGAGAGCAACGTATTTTCCCACACCATGTTTACAAATGAGAGCGCACGCATATATGGGAAGTTGCACTGTGGGTAATAACTGTAAAATTGCCTAACAATTTTAAGTTTCTTTGTAACTATTATAAATTTATAAAATGTAAGACAAATAACAAAAAGTATAATAAATATTTTATTTTAGTAATAATTTTTTGATATGTCTTTATAACAGCATTTAATTTGGTTTATTTGCCATAATAAATTCTATGTTTGGTTTAATCTCATTAGCTGTAGCTATGCGCATTATTGTATCAAAATTTAAATCAGATAACCTACTTCTTATTTTAGATATAATTTTCGAAGCAAAAAGTTTCAAACCAGGTTATTTCTTTAAATTTCCTTATAAAAAGTAATTTCAATAATAACTTCAAATTATGAACCACTGTTTCTTCAAACACATATGACCAGGCATGGGCAAAGTCTTAGCAGGTGCTAAAAGAGCGTAAGCTATCGTATACGTACACACACCGATTGTCACTAACACGCACAAGCGAAGAGCGTAAAACGAGCACTTACGATGGAACAAAGCGATGTTAAAATCAGTCTGCAATCAGAAGTTGAACTGAGCAGGTTGATGCGCACGAGTTGTATGCCGTATATAAATGAACACATATGCGAGTATAAACATGGAAGACCAAAAAACGTTTCAGACAGAGTGGGAATTTGAATTTTTTTTCTTTTGAATAATTCTGGGAAGCCGCAGTGCTTGTTATGTCAAAAAGTTTTAAATTTTGTATTTAAGCAAAATTTAAAAAGACATTTTATAATCTTTCACAAAGAAATAAATAATTTAAATAACGAAGAAAAATTAATAAAATTCTTTGAATTAAAACACGTATTTTTAATTAACGCAAACGTTAATGAACCAAGTTATGATTTAAATTCGGCATTTTTAAAAGCATCGTGTATTGTAAGCTACGCATTAGCAAAGAAAGGAAGACCCTTAGAGGATGGGACTTTTTTTAAAGAAATGGCAATAGCGGTGCTTCATTGTTTTGGGGAAACTGGAATCGAATTAGCAAGAAATATCAATGATATTCCTTTGTCCCGTCGAACAGTTACCCGACGCATTGGAGATATTTCAAATTATATGTATTTAAATTAAAAAAAAAAATTTTGTCCTCCAAATATTACTCGATTGCCTTAGATGAAAGCACTGATATCCAAGATATTAGTCAACTTTTAATTTGCATAAGGACCGTTGATGAAAACTTTAATGTCTCAGAAGACATGCTTTGTTTGCGAGGATTGCACAAAAATGCAAGCGAGAAAAATATATATAATATATCTACAAAATAATTTGTTCTCATTTTCTGAAAAAGAAAAATTATCATCCATTTGCACAGATGGAGCACCTTCTATGATAGGCAAAAAAGATGGTTTGATTGGACAGCTTATTCGTAATAATATTAATATTTTTACTTTCCATTGCATTTTGCACCAACAGCAACTACATATTTGCAAAAAGTTTTAAGGTGGGGAATGTAATGGAAACTACAGTAAAAATCATTAAAAAAATTCGCGGTGGACATAATGCTCTCACCCACCGAAAGTTTCGCCAGTTTCTGGAAGAAACCGAAGCAGAATTCCACGATGTTCTGCTTCACACCGAAGTGAGGTGGCTTAGTAGGGCTAAATGTCTAGAGCGCCTATTTAACCTGAAGACAGACGTTCTTTTGTTTTTTGCGGAAGATACTTCCGTGGATACAAAAGAATTAATTAATAATTTAAATAATCCAAGTTTTTTGTTAAGTTTTGCCCTTTTGTGTGATATCACCAATTTTTTTTTCGCAATTAAATTTGAATATGCAAGGTAAATACAAATTTATTTTTGATTTTACAATTGCTATGGATGCTTTTAGAAGACGTTTGGAAATTCTCGAAGAACAATTTCGAGCTGGAGTATTGGATAATTTTAAATATACTAAAGAAATATGTGACCGTTTTAATATGCAACAAGAGTTACGACAATATTTTAAGTCCTTTGAGGATCTTAAAACTAACCTAGATGGCAGATTCAAAGACTTCATCAAAGTTAAACGTGTAATAAGGTTATATGAGAATCCTTTGCTCTGTGACATCCAAGAGCAACAGGAACATTTACACAAAGAGCTCAGTCAACTTCAGAATGATATCAACCTTCCTTTAGACCGTGGTATTCAATTTTGGAAAAATATTGATGAAAATAAATATCCTATTTTAAAAAACGAAATTTATAAGTTGTACACAATGTTTGGAACCACATATATTTGCGAATCTGCGTTTTCTGCTATGGTATACATAAAGAATTCCTATAGAACAAGGCTTTCAGACAAACATTTAGAAGACCTGCTTAGAATAAAGGTAGCAAATTTTGATATAAATTATGACGACCTTCTTAAATTTATTACAGAATGAACACTTTTTTTTTGACACTCGGATAATTGTTTGAAATTAACTGACCTCTTGAAATGTGTATTCATAATATTTCATATTATAATAGCTTTCATTTTCTAATAGCTTTAACTTTATTGAAGTTTCGTTATATATTTAAAATATTCGATGAATTCAAATATAGATTTATATTTTCTTTTCATATACAAATTTAATTTATTTTTAAGTTTTTAAATGAATTAGATTACTAATTTATAATTAACTAATAACTTAAATTTTATTCTTGCTTGAAATGAAAAATAATTATATTTTATATTCAATGGTTTATGCACATATTCTTAAAAATGTGCATATGTATATACATACGTATTCGTAGCATTGCGGCTTCGTGCGACATAGACCTGCTCGTTCGACATCTGCAAGCAGACTGATTATTTTTGGTTGCTGGTACGCTTGGTCCCACAGTAAGCGCACTAACACAATCTCATTTTGTGATGCTTGCACCATGCCCATCCCTGCATATGACCAAATGAATCTTATGAGAGCGCAATGTAAATAATTACCCAACAACCCTTCTACCACCCGTTAATCGTAGAATTTCCAACGACTCCGGGTTTTCCGCAGGGTTGCCAGGCTCGATATACTGTAGTAATTATAAAAATTGTCTTCAATATATTTGAAATTTTCTTAAAATAACTCAAATTCAGAATCGAATACTATTATTTACAAATATATAAACTAGTTTAAATAGTTTGATTTCAGTTTTGATATTTTATATTATGAAAAATTATAATTGAAAACTTAGAGGTGTACAAAACTACATATGCGTATTGAGTTATGGCAACATTTTTCGAATAAAAACGAGAACAAAACGTTTTCCGCTCGTAGCGAAGTGAGAAGATTTTTCTGCCATTAGCGTTTGTATTCTATTTGTGTGCTTAGCCACTCTCAATCAATAATGCCATACCGCGCAAATATATTTTTATTTGATGATTTCTTATATTTTTGAAAATATGTGTTTCCTTTCTATAGCGCACATTATCATTTTAATATATTTCCAGAGGCAAAAATTTAACAAAACAATTATAGAAAAAACCTCAATTCTTTGAATATTTTGATAAAACAACCAAATTGAAGATATCACAAATCATATATTTATATAAGCATTTTTATTAAATGGAACTGCAATATGTTGAAAAACAATATATATAATGGTAACAAGTATCTTTTCTTTTTTTTATTTGTGAAGATATGCATATGTACGTATAAAAGCCCACAACTTAAGATAAGTTTTCCCAATTGTAACTAAAATGAATTATTACAACTGGCATCACCACCATTAACTGATCTATCACACGTACAGTGGTGTGAACAAAATAGGAACAATCATAAGGTGTTGGGAAGTTTTAAAATGTGCTGTTTTCGTATTAAATAAAATTGTTTTTAGATACAATATAACTTATATATTTTTTCCTAACAGTGATTAGAATTTCCCATCATGCAAAGGTAAATAAAAACAAATTTTAAAGCGAAACTCTAAACCCTGCAAATTATGTTTACCTCTTTTTGATCACACAACTGTACAATTCCGATATGAAGTAAACTTCCGCTCTTTAATTTGTGTACAATGTCAGTATTGCCGCAACCACTCTGCCAGGAATAAAGGGATGTTCAACTTATTCCAGTGTGAGAGCGCCTCAAAATAAGCGTTTTTTATAACATTTTCCATTGTAGCCAGATCAGAAAAAAAGCAATTTTTTGGGCATTTTAAATAAAACACCCAATTCGCATTTTCCACACCACCTATGAGGTATGCAAAAGGGCGCGTTACCGAAGTTATTTTTGGGTGCTCGGTTCCCCAGTAGGCCTATATCACCCATTAAAAATTTATTTACATAAAAAAATGAAAATAAACAAAACAATAACAATTCATATATAACAGTATAAAAAAATAACAAAAACAATATCACAGTATTTAATATAATACTTAAAACTATAAAAATAAACATACATACATACATACAAATGCCAATATTTAAACCCCAAATTCTAATTTGTTATTAAAAACTTTCTTTTAAACGTTCTAACTTTAGAGCCTCTTAATGCGAATCTGCTTAAAAAATCTTATTTTAGTATAAAATATTTAGCTCATTGCAACCACTAAAAAAGAAAGATAAAAACTACAAATGTGAAACACACAAAATTTTATTCTTAAAATTGGGTAAAGATAAATCTCTATTTAAAAATTTCGTCACAAAATAAATTCTAATTCTAATAAATAGAGCAATAACTACCTTTGGGTCACAGTCTTCACAACACAAGAAGGGCCTAATACCTTTTAATTTAGCAAAAAGAATTTCTCCTAATCCTATTTTATGACAATTTCTGTCAAATTCCTCAACAAATTTTATTTCTAAATTATTAATAAATGCAACAAATTCTTGAGGCGGCTTCACTAAGTTGCATTTATCGATCTGGTTTTGATGTATGAAGATGAATTCATCAGAAGGAATTTCATCTCCTAAATAAGGTAATGGCAGGAGGCATGTGTGCATTTTAAAAATTTTCAAATAAAGGTAGCCGCAAAAATAACTAAAAGCATTTTCCTTTAAAAAGCTAATTTCTAAACTACTATCTAAAGTAATGGACCTAACAATGGAGTGTTCGGGCCGTGGTAAACCCTGGAAATCCTGCCAAGAAAGGTCACTTAAAACGGAATCATTGCACACATTAAGAAGAACATTATGGCTATGTTCTGAAATAACTGTGGCTTCGGGTTCTAAAGGCAGCTCACAGTTACCTTTTGTTACGATATTTACGTAACGTAAGCCCCATGACTTCCTAAATAAACTAGAGAACATGAAAGGTGTAACTCTAGTACCTCCCCTACTTCTAATCTGACCAAAAAAATGCTCTAAGCTGTCCTGACATGGTCGTCTTGTCTTCAGGTAAGGAAATCCTGAGTGTGACAGCAATCGCCACAATCGTCTTAAACTATTAATATTAATTAACCACCCCTTTATAAAATTGAAATTACTTGTTGTGTTGTTTCCTAACTCATCTACGACCCGAATTGTTTTCAAAACTTTTTCTGCCTCATCTAAAAACTGGTTTTGCTCTGGGGAACTTATAAAAACTTTTTTAGTGGGTACAATGGCCTCAGTGAAACTACTATTAAAAATATCGAATAATTTGTTAAAAAAGAAACGAAATCCGCGGTATTAATGAAGCTCATACTATTTGATCTTAAGGCTCCCGAGCTGTAAAGAGAAAGCATACCTGAAGCGACCGTATTACTTAAAACTTGAGACGCGAATTTAACTTTCATTTTTTGAAAGGTATTGGGGTAAATATGAGCATCGGTTAATTTATGCGCACACCGATAACTCGACTTACAGTCCTGTTTATAAAAATGGACTACATCTGACCAACATACGCGACTATTTTTAAAATCAACTTTATTTTTCATATTTTGTAAGCAGTTTCGACTACATTTCAATAAATGGGGGCTATCGTAAAAAAAACATATTTCCTTACCATTAACGTCAAAAAAGGGCCGTGACATTGAAACACCTAACAAATTAGCTAAATTTTGAAAATTGGTACCCTGGTCACAAACAAAATGGCAAGGAACTAGCCCTATATTTTGAAGTTGGGTAATGGCTTCAAGAATATATTTCTTGAGGACATCCTCTTTACATGAGCCTTTAATAAAAAAATAAGCTAACGGGTGGGACCAAGGTTCTCCACCTATACCTTGCACCATTATGGTCATTGCAGTTGTGGCTATTCTAGATGTGCGATTTTCATCGCCATAATCTTCAAGACCTATCACCCTATAAAATTTCCTATCATACTGCAAATGACATTTCAGTGACATTTCATCACAAGAAACTGATATGAACTTTTGTTCGAAAGAAAATCCCTTACTCCTAATTTTTAAAGACTTTATGCTGCTTTGGGTGCAACCTGGGAAACGAGGCCAATCTGTGACAAAATTGTGTAATGTAGTTTCCGAGGGAAAACTAAGTTGGTGCTTTAGGTAGCGGTAAGCGATTGGTGACAAAAAAAATACACCCAAAGCTAAAGTTTTAAGAAAACTGTCATATCGCCGACCGTGACTTTGGCGATTACTATTTAAAAAACTACTCCTAATACAAGCACCTAACTGAGGAGGAACTTTGCTGCAAACTATCTCAAGAGGATCTGACTCTTCCCTAAATGAACTGCTTCTTAACATTTCCCTACATCTTTCTAATTCAGTTGTCATTTGGACCAACTGAGCGTTTAAACTCCTATTCTCCTGTTCTTTTTCGTCTAATTTTATTTTTAAAATCCTATTCTCTTCTCTCAATTTTTTTTCCTATCTGTCCCTGCTGTCAGACCCCTACCTGTTTGCGCGGCTTTTTCGCTACTCTTTAGCAGTTCCTCCTCAAGAAGTGGCAGAGGCTCTAAAATGTTTTCGCGGTCTTCCCTTTCTAAAAGCGGAAGCAGCTGCCTCGATGCACCGTTTGCATTTGAGGCAGATCCTTCCATTTGGGGAAAAAATCTTCAACGCCTATTTCGATTATATCTTCAGAATTTGGGGCGTTAAATATTGGCTCATTTATTAAATTTATGTCCGGAACGGCTCTCGGAAGCAATTTTTTTGCGTTACGCATTTCATTTGAAAAATGCCGCTCGCACGCAAAAATGTGTTTAGGTGTTTTTTCACTTTGATCTTCAAAAACACCAAAACGCTTGAGCCAACATTTACGCCTATTAAAAGAAACAAAATTAAATACAAAATGTTATATATAATTATAAAATATGTATACTAATAATAATAATAGTGCAAAAAGTGCATATTTAATGAATATTTAAAAGTACAATTATTTTTTATGACTATCATAAATATTTAATTATAAATCGTTACTTTAAAACAATTAATTTAACGGCAATGGCAATAAATTGACAGTTACGCTCTGAACAAGTAGAGCGCGACAGACTGCAAACGACATTTGTCAAATATTAAAATACACATGTTCTTAAGGACAGAGTTATTGAGGCAGCTGCACGACTACATAACTGTGTCCATAATAAAGTGTGTATTTTAATATTTGACAGATGTCGCTTGCAGTCTGTCGCGCTCTACTTGTTCAGCACATCACACTTAAAAACACACGGAAATTCAATTTCATTATTCAAAATTACAATTTATTTGCACAATAGAAACACTTATTTATTCGAGATTTTTCACAAATTGACAAACACTTTTTGCACTATTTAATGTTTTTCACTCACCGTTCGAGGTCCGTTCCACTGTCTGGAAAACTAAATGTTCTTCCTCCCTCGTTGCAGCAGCCAACAATACATTTTCTCCAACTGCTGGTTGTTTTCGGCATTTTATCTGTAAAATAAAATAAAAAAGTATTAAATAAATGCAAATTTAGTTAATAAAAATTAAAATATACTCACATCTTTCAATCTGCGTGCTGTTTCACCTTCGGTATTCTTCGAAATAATGGCCGTTACAAGTGGAGACAAAAAAATGAAAAATGTCTCCATTCGAATAATAATTTGGCGGGATTTTAATCTGATCGTCCCTCTTTTCCAATTGCTAAACGTCAAAACCACCTAAACTCGATTATCTGTCAAAGTTTAGGTGGTTTTGACGTTTAGCAATTGCTCTCTCACTTCCAGTGAGAGAGGAGTTAAACATCTCTTTATCTCTGACTCTGCGATGAACATTAAGTTACGGAGGAGTGTAATTGATTTTTTTCGCAACTTTTCGCAACTTGTTATGCCCTTCTCTCCGTAAACTGATATTCCCCTCATCTAGACCCGTGCGCACTTTGCTAACTTTGCGGGCTAAAAATGTGCCCATCGCTGGGTTAGATAATTTAAGGACCTTTCAGGAAAGTTTTCAATCTTTCTTCTACTCCTACCAGGAAAGGGGCAATAGTGTTCACGAAAAACGTAGGTTTTTGAGAAAAATCACATTTTTGTTTCAACTTTGCAAACGCTCTAGCGGCTTAACAGTTTGAACGAGGTGAGTCAAAGATGAAGCGATGGTTAGATAATTTAAAGGGCTTTCAGGAAAGTCTTCCATCATTCTTCCGCTCCTACCAGGAACGTGGCAATAGTGTTCACGAGCAACGTAGGTTTTTGAGAAAAATCACATTTTTGTTTCAACTTTGCAAACCCTCTAGCGGCTAATTTATTTGAACGAGGTGAGTCAAACATAAAGCATTGGTTAGATAATTTAAAGGGCTTTCAGGAAAGTCTTCATTCTTCCTTCTACTCCTACCAGGAACGTGGTAATAGTGTTCACGAAAAACGTAGGTTGTTGAGAAAAATCACGTTTTTGTTTCAACTTTGCAAACGCTCTAGCGGCTAAACAGTTTGAACGAGGTGAGTCAAACATGAAGCATTCGTTAGATAATTTAAAGGGCTTTCAGGAAAGTCGTCAATCATTCTTCCGCTCCTGCCAGAAACGTGGCAATAGTGTTCACGAAAAACGTAAGTTTTTGAGAAATATGACGTTTTTGTTTCAACTTTCAAACGCTCTAGCGTCTTAACTGTTTGAACGAAGTGAGTTAAATAAAAAGCATTGCTTAGACATTCTGTTGTGCTTTCAGGAAAGTCTTCAATTTTTCTCCAACCAAATTCTTGGCAATAGTCACATTTTTGTTTCAACTTTGCAAACACTCTAGCGGCTAAAATATTTGAACGAGGTGGGCCAAACATGAGGCATTGGTTAGATAATTTGAAGGGCTTTCAGGAAAGTCTTCAATCATTCTTCTACTCCTACCAGTAACGTGTTAATAGGGTTCAAGAAAAACGTAGGTTTTTGAGAAATATCACATTTTTGTCTCAACTCCGTAAACGGTTTAGCGGGTAAACTTTTTGAACGAGGTGAGTCAAACATAAAGCATTGGTTAGATAATTTAAATGGCTTTCAGGAAAGTCTTCAATCATTCTTCTACTGCTACCAGGAACGTGGCAATAGTGTTCACGAAAAACGTAGGTTTTTGAGATAAATCACATTTTTGTCTCAACTTTGCAAATGCTCTAGCGGCTAAACTATTAGAACGAGGTAAACCAACCATAAAGCATTGGTTAGGTTTTGAGAAAAATCACATTTTTGCTTCAACTTTGCAAACCCTCTAGCGGCTAATTTATTTGAACGAGGTGAGTCAAACATAAAGCATTGGTTAAATAATTTAAAGGGCTTTCAGGAAAGTCTTCCATCATTCATCCGCTCCTACCAGGAACGTGGCAATACTGTTCACGAAAAACGTAGGTTTTTGAGAAAAATCATATATTTTGTTTCATCTTTGCAAACGCTCTAGCGGCTAAACTATTGGAACGAGGTAAATCATTTATGAAGCATTCGTTAGATAATTTAAAGGGCTTTCAGGAAAGTCTTCAATCATTCTGCTACTCCTTCCAGTAACGTGTTAATAGTGTTCACGAAAAACGTAGGTTTTTGAGAAAAATCATATATTTTGTTTCAACTTTGCAAACGTTCTAGCGGCTTAATTATTGAAACGAGGTAAATCAAACATAAAGCATTCGTTAGATAATTTAAAGGGCTTTCAGGAAAGTCTTCAATCATTCTTCTACTCATACCAGTAACGTGTTAATAGTGTTCACGAAAAGCGTAGGATTTTGAGAAAAATCATATATTATGTTTCAACTTTGCAAACGCTCTAGCGACTTAACTGTTTGAGCGAGGTGAGTTAAATAAAAAGCATTGCTTAGACAATTTGTAGTGATTTCAGGAATGTTTTCAGTCTTTCTTCTACTCCTGTCAGGAACATGGCAATAGTGTTCACGAAAAACGTAGGTTTTTGAGAAATATCACATTTTTAATTCAACTTTGCAAACGCTCTAGCGGCTAAACTATTTGAACGACGTATATCATTCATAAAGCATTCGTTAGATAATTTAAAGGGCTTTCAGGAAAGTCTTTAATCATTCTTCTACTCCTATCAGTAACGTGTTAATAGTGTTCACGAAAAACGTAGGTTTTTGAGAAATATCACATTTTTGTTTCAACTGTGCAAACGTTCTAGCGGCTAAACTTTTTGAACGAGGTGAGTCAAACATAAAGCATTGGTTAGATAATTTAAATGGCTTTCAGGAAAGTCTTCAATCATTCTTCTACTGCTACCAGGAACGTGAAAATAGTGTTCACGAAAAACGTAGGTTTTTGAGATAAATCACATTTTTGTCTCAACTTTGAAAACGCTCTAGCGGCTAAACTATTTGAACGAGGTGAGTCAAACATAAAGCATTGGTTAGATAATTTAAAGGGCTTTCAGGAAAGTCGTCAATCATTCTTCCGCTCCTACCAGGAACGTGGCAATAGTGTTCACGAAAAACGTAGGTTTTTGAGAAAAATCATATATTTTGTTTTATCTTTGCAAACGCTCTAGCGGCTAAACTATTGGAACGAGGTAAATCATTTATGAAGCATTCGTTAGATAATTTAAAGGGCTTTCAGGAAAGTCTTCAATCATTCTGCTACTCCTTCCAGTAACGTGTTAATAGTGTTCACGAAAAACGTAGGTTTTTGAGAAAAATCATATAATTTGTTTCAACTTTGCAAACGTTCTAGCGGCTAAATTATTGGAACGAGGTAAATCAAACATAAAGCATTCGTTAGAAATTTAAAGGGCTTTCAGGAAAGTCTTCAATCATTCTTCTACTCATACCAGTAGCGTGTTAATAGTGTTCACGAAAAGCGTAGGTTTTTGAGAAAAATCATATATTATGTTTCAACTTTGCAAACGCTCTAGCGGCTAAACTATTAGAACGAGGTAAATCAAACATAAAGCATTGGTTAGGTTTTGAGAAAAGTCACATTTTTGTTTCAACTTTGCAAACCCTCTAGCGGCTAATTTATTTGAACGAGGTGAGTCAAACATAAAGCATTGGTTAGATAATTTAAAGGGCTTTCAGGAAAGTCTTCCATCATTCTTCCGCTCCTACCAGGAACGTGGCAATAGTGTTCACGAACAACGTAGGTTTTTGAGAAAAATCACATTTTTGTTTCAACTTTGCAAACCCTCTAGCGGCTAATTTATTTGAACGAGGTGAGTCAAACATAAAGCATTGGTTAGATAATTTAAAGGGCTTTCAGGAAAGTCTTCATTCTTCCTTCTACTGTTACCAGGAACGTGGAAATAGTGTTCACGAAAAACGTAGGTTTTTGAGAAAAATCACGTTTTTGTTTCAACTTTGCAAACGCTCTAGCGGCTAAACAGCTTGAACGAGGTGAGTCAAACATGAAGCGATGGTTAGATAATTTAAAGGGCTTTCAGGAAAGTCTTCCATCATTCTTCCGCTCCTACCAGAAACGTGGCAATAGTGTTCACGAACAACGTAGTTTTTTGAGATATATCACATTTTTTCTCAACTCCCAAAACGGTTTAGCGGCTAATTTATTTGAGCGAGGTGAGTCAAACATAAAGCATTGGTTAAATAAGTTAAAGCGCTTTCAGGAAAGACTTCCGTCATTCTTCCGCTCCTACCAGGAACGTGGCAATAGTGTTCACGAACAACGTAGGTTTTTGAGAAAAATCACATTTTTGTTTCAACTTTGCAATCCCTCTAGCGGCTAATTTATTTGAACGAGGTGAGTCATTCATAAAGCATTCGTTAGATAATTTAAAGGGCTTTCAGGAAAGTCGTCAATCATTCTTCCGCTCCTACCAGGAACGTGGCAATAGTGCTCACGAAAGACGTAGGTTTTTGAGAAATATCACGTTTTTGTTTCACCTTTCAAAGGCTCTAGCGTCTTAACTGCTTGAACGAAGTGAGTTAAATAAAAAGCATTGCTTAGACATTTTGTTGTGCTTTCAGGAAAGTCTTCAATCTTTCTCCAACCAAATTCTTGGCAATAGTCACATTTTTGTTTCAACTTTGCAAACACTCTAGCGGCTAAACTATTTGAACGAGGTGGGCCAAACATGAGGCATTGGTTAGATAATTTAAAGGGCTTTCAGGAAAGTCGTCAATCATTCTTCTAATCCTACCAAGAACGTGTTAATAGGGTTCAAGAAAAACGTAGGTTTTTGAGAAATATCACATTTTTGTTTCAACTGTGCAAACGTTCTAGCGGCTAAATTGTTTGAACGAGGTGAATAAAACATAAAGCATTGGTTAGATAATTTAAAGGGCTTTCAGGAAAGCCTTTAATCTTTCTTCGAAAAACGAAAAAGGTAGGTTTCTCAAAAACCAACGTTTTTCGTGAACACTATTGCCACGTTCCTGGCAGGAGTAGAAGAAAGACTGAAGGCATTCCTGAAAGCACTACAAATTGTCTAAGCAATGCTTTTTATTTAACTCACCTCGCTTCAGGAAAGCCTTGAATCATTCTTCTACTCCTACCAGGGGCTTGGCAATGGTCAAATTTTTGTTTCAACTTTGCAAACGCTCTAGCGGCTTAACTGTTTGAACGAGGTGAGTTAAATAAATAACATTGGTTAGATAATTTGTAGTGCTTTCAGCAAAGCCTTCAATCTTTCTTCCACTCTTACCAGCAACGTGGCAATAGTGTTCACGAAAAACGAAGGACTTTCAGATAAATCACATTTTTGTTTCAACTTTGCAAACGCCCTAGCGGCTTAACTGTTTGAACAAGGTGATTTAAATAAAAAGCATTGGTTAGATAATTTGTAGCGCTTTCAGGAAAGCCTTAAATCTTTCTTCCACTCTTACCAGCAACGTGGCAATAGTGTTCACGAAAAACGAAGGACTTTCAGATAAATCACATTTTTGTTTCAACTTTGCAAACGCCCTAGCGGCTTAACTGTTTGAACAAGGTGATTTAAATAAAAAGCATTGGTTAGATAATTTGTAGCGCTTTCAGGAAAGCCTTAAATCTTTCCTTTACTCCTACCAGGGGCTTGGCAATAATCAAACTTATGTTTCAACTTTACAAACGCTCTAGCGGCTAAACTGTTTGAACGAGGTGAGGTAAATAAGAAGCATTAGTTGGATAATTTAAAGGGCTTTCAGGAAAATCTTCAATCTTTCTTCTACTCCTACCAGGAACTCGGTAATAGTGTTCACGAAAAACACATTTTTGTTTCAACTTTGCGAACGCTCTAGCGGCTAAACTATTTGAACGAGGTTATTCAAACATAAAGCGTTGGTTAGATATTTTAAGGGGCTTTCAGGAAAGTCTTCAACCATTCTTCTACTCCTACCAGGAACATGGTAATAGCGTTCACGAAAAACGAAGGTTTTTGAGAAAAATCACATTTTTGTTTCAACTTTGCGAACGCTGTAGCGGCTAAACTATTTGAACGAGGTGAGTCAAACATAAAGCATTGGTTAGATAATTTAAAGAACTCTCAGGAAAATCTTCAATCATTATTCTACTGCTACCAGGAATGTGGCAATAGTGTTCACGAAAAACGTACGTTTTTGAGAAAAATCACATTTTTGCTTCAACTTGGCAAACGCTCTAGCGGCTATACTAATTGAACGAGGTGAGTCAAACATAAACCAGTGGATAGATAATTAAAGGGCTTTCAGGAAAGTCTTCAATCTTTCTTCTGTTCCTACAAGGAACGTGGCAATAGCGTTAACGAAAAACGTACGTTTTTGAGAAAAATCACATTTTTGTTTCAACTTTGCAAACGCTCTAGCGGCTAAACTATTTGAACGAGTTGAGTCAAACATAAAGCATTGGTTAGATAATTTGTAGTGCTTTCAGGAAAGCCTTCGATCTTTCTTCTACTCCTACCAGGAACGTGGCAAATAGTATTCACGAATAACGAAGGCTTTTCCGAAAAATCACATTTTCGTTTCAACTTTGCAAACGCTCTAGCGGCTAAACTATTGGAACGAGGTGAGTTAAATAAAAAGCCTTGGTTAGATAATTTGTAGTGCTTTTAGAAAAGCCTTCAATCTTTCTCCTACTCCTACCAGGAACGTGCCAATAGTGTTCACGAAAAACGAAGGACTTTCAGAAAAATCACATTTTTGTTTCAACTTTGCACACGGTTAGCGGCTTAACTGCTTGAAGAAGGTGAGTTAAATAAAAAGCATTGGTTAGATAATCTGTAGTGCTTTCAGGAAAGTCTTCAATCTTTCTTCTATTCCTACCAGGAACGTGGCAATAGTGTTCTCGAAAAACGTAGGTTTTGAGAAAAATCACATTTTTGTTTCAACTTCGCAAACGCTCTAGCGGCTGAACTATTTGAATGAGGTGAGTCAAACATAAAGCACTGGTTACATAATTTAAAGGGCTTTCAGGAAAGTCTTCAATCATTATTCTACTGCTACCAGGAATGTGGCAATAGTGTTCACGAAAAACGTAGGTTTTTGAGAAAAATCACATTTTTGTTTCAACTTTGCAAACGCTCTAGCGGCTAAACTGTTTGAACAAGGTGAGTTAAATAAAAAGCATTGGATAGATAATTTGTAGTGCTTTCAGGAAAGCCTTCAATCTTTCTTCTACTCCTACCAGGGGTTTGGCAATAGTCAAATTTTCGTTTCAACTTTGCAAACGCTCTAGCGGCTAAACTATTTGAACGAAGTGAGTTAAATAAATAACATTGGTTAGATAATTTGTAGAGCTTTCAGGAAAGCCTTCAATCATTCTTCTACTCCCTACCAGGGGCTTGGCAATAGTCAAATTTTCGTTTCAACTTTGCAAACGCTCTAGCGGGTAAACCATTGGAACGAGGTGAGTCAACCATAGAGCGTTGGTTATATACTTGAAAGGGCTTTCAGGAAAGTCTTCAATCATTCTTCTACTCCTACGAGGAACGTGATAAAGGTGTTCACGAAAACCGTAGGTTTTTGAGAAAAATCACATTTTTGTTTCAACTTTGCAAACGCTCTAGCGGCTAACCTATTTGATCTAGATGAGTCAGACTTAAAGCATTGGTTAGATTATTTAAAGGGCTTTCAGGAAAGTCTTCAATCATTCTTCTACTCCTACGAGGAACGTGATAAAAGTGTTCCCGAAAAACGTAGGTTTTTGAGAAAAATCACATTTTTGTTTCAACTTTGCAAACGGTTAGCGGCATAACTGTTTGAAGAAGGTGAGTTAAATAAAAAAAACTTTGGTTAGATAATTTGTAGTGCTTTTAGAAAAGCCTTCAATCTTTCTCCTACTCCTACCAGGAACGTGGCAATAGTGTTCACGAAAAACGAAGGACTTTCAGAAAAATCACATTTTTGTTTCAACTTTGCAAACGGTTAGCGGCTTAACTGCTTGAAGAAGGTGAGTTAAATAAAAAGCATTGGTTAGATAATCTGTAGTGCTTTCAGGAAAGCCTTCAATCTTTCTTCTATTCCTACCAGGAACGTGGCAATAGTGTTCTCGAAAAACGTAGGTTTTGAGAAAAATCACATTTTTGTTTCAACTTTGCAAACGCTCTAGCGGCTAAACTATTGGAACGAGGTGAGTTAAATAAAAAGCATTGGTTAGATAATTTGTAGTGCTTTTAGAAAAGTCTTCAATCTTTCTCCTACTCCTACCAGGAACGTGGCAATAGTATTCACGAAAAACGAAGGACTTTCAGAAAAATCACATTTTTGTTTCAACTTTGCAAACGGTCTAGCGTCTTAACTGTTTGAACGAGGTGAGTTAAATAAATAACATTGGTTAGATAATTTGTAGAGCTTTCAGGAAAGCCTTCAATCATTCTTCTATTCCTACCAGGGGCTTGGCAATAGTCAAATTTTCGTTTCAACTTTGCAAAAGCTCTAGCGGCTAAACTATTGGAACGAGGTAAGTTTAACATAGAGCGTTGGTTAGATACTTGAAAGGGCTTTCAGGAAAGTCTTCAATCATTCTTCTACTCCTACCAGGGGCTTGGCAATAGTCAAATTTCGGTTTCAACTTTGCAAACGCTCTAGCGGCTAAACTGTTTGAACGAGGTGAGTCAAATAAATAACATTGGTTAGATAATTTGTAGAGCTTTCAGGAAAGCCTTCAATCATTCTTCTATTCCTACCAGGAACGTGGCAATAGTGTTCACGAAAAACGAAGGACTTTCAGAAAAATCACATTTTTGTTTAAACTTTGCAAACGGTTAGCGGCTTAACTGCTTGAAGAAGGTGAGTTAGATAATCTGTAGTGCTTTCAGGAAAGCCTTCAATCTTTCTTCTATTCCTACCAGGAACGTGGCAATAGTGTTCTCGAAAAACGTAGGTTTTGAGAAAAATCACATTTTTGTTTCAACTTTGCAAACGCTCTAGCGGCTAACCTATTTGATCTAGATGAGTCAGACTTAAAGCATTGGTTAGATAATTTAAAGGGCTTTCAGGAAAGTCTTCAATCATTCTTCTACTCCTACGAGGAACGTGATAAAAGTGTTCACGAAAAACGTAGGTTTTTGAGAAAAATCACATTTTTGTTTCAACTTTGCAAACGGTTAGCGGCTTAACTGCTTGAAGAAGGTGAGTTATATAAAAAGCATTGGTTAGATAATCTGTAGTGCTTTCAAGAAAGCCTTCAATCTTTCTTCTATTCCTACCAGGAAAGTGGCATTAGTGTTCTCGAAAAACGTAGGTTTTTGAGAAAAATCACATTTTTGTTTCAACTTTGCAAACGCTCTAGCGGCTAACCTATTTGATCTAGATGAGTCAGACTTAAAGCATTGGTTAGATAATTTGAAGGGCTTTCAGGAAAGTCTTTAATCATTCTTCTACTCCTACGAGGAACGTGATAAAAGTGTTCACGAAAAACGCAGGTTTTTGAGAAAAATCACATTTTTGTTTCAAATTTGCAAACGGTTAGCGGCTTAACTGTTTGAAGAAGGTGAGTTAAATAAAAAGCATTGGTTAGATAATTTATAGTGCTTTCAGGAAAGCCTTCAATCTTTCTTCTACTCCTACCAGGAACGTGGCAAATAGTACTCACGAAAAACGAAGGTTTTTCAGAAAAATCACATTTTTGTTTCAACTTTGCAAACGCTCTAGCGGCTAAACTATTGGAACGAGGTGAGTCAAACATAGAGCGTTGGTTAGATACTCGAAAGGGCTTTCAGGAAAGTCTTCAATCATTCTTCTACTCCTACCACGGGCTTGAAAATAGTCAAATTTTGGTTTCAACTTTGCAAACGCTCTAGCGGCTAAACTGTTTGAACGAGGCGAGTTAGATAAATAACATTGGTTAGATAATTTGTAGAGCTTTCAGGAAAGCCTTCAATCATTCTTCTACTCCTACCACGGGCTTGAAAATAGTCAAATTTTGGTTTCAACTTTGCAAACGCTCTAGCGGCTAAACTGTTTGAACGAGGCGAGTTAGATAAATAACATTGGTTAGATAATTTGTAGAGCTTTCAGGAAAGCCTTCAATCATTCTTCTATTCCTACCAGGGGCTTGGCAATAGTCAAATTTTCGTTTCAAATTTGCAAAAGCTCAAGCGGCTAAACTATTGGAACGAGGTGAGTCAAACATAGAGCGTTGGTTAGATACTCGAAAGGGCTTTCAGGAAAGTCTTCAATCATTCTTCTACTCCTACCAGGGGCTTGGCAATAGTCAAAATTTCGTTTCAACTTTACAAACGCTCTAGCGGCTTAACTGTTTGAACGAGGCGAGTTAAATAAATAACATTGGTTAGATAATTTCCAGAGCTTTCAGGAAAGCCTTCAATCATTCTTCTATTCCTACCAGGGGCTTGGCAATAGTCAAATTTTCGTTTCAACTTTGCAAAAGCTCAAGCGGCTAAACTATTGGAACGAGGCGAGTCAAACATAGAGCGTTGGTTAGATACTCGAAAGGGCTTTCAGGAAAGTCTTCAATCATTCTTCTACTCCTACCAGGGGCTTGGCAATAGTCAAAATTTCGTTTCAATTTTACAAACGCTCTAGCGGCTTTACTGTATGGACGAGGTGAGTTAAATAAAAAGCATTGGTTAGATAATTTGTAGTGCTTTCAGGAAAGCCTTCAATCTTTCTTCTACTCCTACCAGGGGCTTGGCAATAGTCAAATTTTCGTTTCAACTTTGTAAACGCTTTAGCGGCTAAACTGTTTGAACGAGGTGAACTAAATAAAAAGCATTGGTTAGATAATTTATTGTGCTTTCAGGAAAGCCTTTAATCTTTCTTCTGCTCCTACCAGGGGCTTGACAATAGTCAAATTTTCGTTTCAACTTTGCAAACGCTCTAGCGGCTAAACTATTTGAACGAGGTGAGTTAAATAAAAACATTGGTTAGATAATTTGTAGTGCTTTCAGGAAAGCCTTCAATCTTTCTTCTACTCCTACCAGGAACGTGGCAATAGTGTTCTCGAAAAACGTAGGTTTTGAGAAAAATCACATTTTTGTTTCAACTTTGCAAACGCTCTAGCGGCTAACCTATTTGATCTAGATGAGTCAGACTTAAAGCATTGGTTAGATAATTTAAAGGGCTTTCAGGAATGTCTTTAATCATTCTTCTACTCCTACCAGTAACGTAAAAATAGTGTTCACGAAAAACGTAGGTTTTTGAGAAAAATCACATTTTTGTTTCAATTTTGCAAACGCTCTAGCGGCTAAACTATTCAAACGAAGTGATTCAAAAATAAAGCATTGGTTAGATAATTTAAAGGGCTTTCAGGAATGTCTTTAATCATTCTTCTACTCCTACCAGTAACGTAAAAATAGTGTTCTCGAAAAACGTAGGTTTTTGAGAAAAATCACATTTTTGTTTCAATTTTGCAAACGCTCTAGCGGCTAAACTATTCAAACGAAGTGATTCAAAAATAAAGCATTGGTTAGATAATTTAAAGGGCTTTCAGGAATGTCTTTAATCATTCTTCTACTCCTACCAGTAACGTAAAAATAGTGTTCACGAAAAACGTAGGTTTTTGAGAAAAATCACATTTTTGTTTCAACTTTGCAAACGCTCTAGCGGCCAACCTATTTGATCTAGATGAGTCAGAAGTAAAGCATTGGTTAGAAAATTTAAAGGGCTTTCAGGAATGTCTTTAGTCATTCTTCTACTCCTACCAGTAACGTAAAAATAGTGTTCTCGAAAAACGTAGGTTTTGAGAAAAATCACATTTTTGTTTCAACTTTGCAAACGCTCTAGCGGCTAACCTATTTGATCTAGATGAGTCAGAAGTAAAGCATTGGTTAGATAATTTAAAGGGCTTTCAGGAAAGTCTTCAATCATTCTTCTACTCCTACGAGGAACCCGATAAAAGTGTTCACGAAATTCGTAGGTTTTTGAGAAGTCACATTTTTTTCAACTTTGCAAACGCTCTAGCGGCTAAACTATTTGAACGAGGTGAGTTAAATAAAAAGCATTGGTTAGATAATCTGTAGTGCTTTCAGGAAAGCCTTCAATCACATTTTTGTTTCAACTTTGCAAACGCTCTAGCGGCTAAACTATTGGAACGAGGTGAGTTAAATAAAAAGCATTGGTTAGATAATTTGTAGAGCTTTCAGGAAAGCCTTCAATCATTCCTACCAGGGGCTTGGCAATAGTCAAATTTTCGTTTCAACTTTGCAAAAGCTCTAGCGGCTAAACTGTTTGAACGAAGTGAGTCAAATAAATAACATTGGTTAGATAATTTGTAGAGCTTTTAGAAAAGTCTTCAATCTTTCTCCTACTCCTACCAGGAACGTGGCAATAGTATTCACGAAAAACGAAGGACTTGCAGAAAAATCACATTTTTGTTTCAACTTTGCAAACGGTCTAGCGGCTTAACTGTTTGAACGAGGTGAGTTAAATAAATAACATTGGTTAGATAATTTGTAGAGCTTTCAGGAAAGCCTTCAATCATTCCTACCAGGGGCTTGGCAATAGTCAAATTTTCGTTTCAACTTTGCAAAAGCTCTAGCGGCTAAACTGTTTGAACGAGGTGAGTCAAATAAATAACATTGGTTAGATAATTTGTAGAGCTTTCAGGAAAGCCTTCAATCATTCTTCTATTCCTACCAGGAACGTGGCAATAGTGTTCACGAAAAACGAAGGACTTTCAGAAAAATCACATTTTTGTTTAAATTTTGCAAACGGTTAGCGGCTTAACTGCTTGAAGAAGGTGAGATAAATAAAAAGCATTGGTTAGATAATCTGTAGTGCTTTCAGGAAAGCCTTCAATCTTTCTTCTATTCCTACCAGGAACGTGGCAATAGTGTTCTCGAAAAACGTAGGTTTTGAGAAAAATCACATTTTTGTTTCAACTTTTCAAACGCTCTAGCGGCTAACCTATTTGATCTAGATGAGTCAGACTTAAAGCATTGGTTAGATAATTTAAAGGGCTTTCAGGAAAGTCTTCAATCATTCTTCTACTCCTACCAGGGGCTTGGCAATAGTCAAATTTCGGTTTCAACTTTGCAAACGCTCTAGCGGCTAAACTGTTTGAACGAGGTGAGTCAAATAAATAACATTGGTTAGATAATTTGTAGAGCTTTCAGGAAAGCCTTCAATCATTCTTCTATTCCTACCAGGAACGTGGCAATAGTGTTCACGAAAAACGAAGGACTTTCAGAAAAATCACATTTTTGTTTAAACTTTGCAAACGGTTAGCGGCTTAACTGCTTGAAGAAGGTGAGTTAAATAAAAAGCATTGGTTAGATAATCTGTAGTGCTCTCAGGAAAGCCTTCAATCTTTCTTCTATTCCTACCAGGAACGTGGCAATAGTGTTCTCGAAAAACGTAGGTTTTGAGAAAAATCACATTTTTGTTTCAACTTTGCAAACGCTCTAGCGGCTAACCTATTTGATCTAGATGAGTCAGACTTAAAGCATTGGTTAGATAATTTAAAGGGCTTTCAGGAAAGTCTTCAATCATTCTTCTACTCCTACGAGGAACGTGATAAAAGTGTTCACGAAAAACGTAGGTTTTTGAGAAAAATCACATTTTTGTTTCAACTTTGCAAACGCTCTAGCGGCTAAACTGCTTGAAGAAGGTGAGTTATATAAAAAGCATTGGTTAGATAATCTGTAGTGCTTTCAGGAATGCCTTCAATCTTTCTTCTATTCCTACCAGGAAAGTGGCAATAGTGTTCTCGAAAAACGTAGGTTTTTGAGAAAAATCACATTTTTGTTTCAACTTTGCAAACGCTCTAGCGGTTAACCTATTTGATCTAGATGAGTCAGACTTAAAGCATTGGTTAGATAATTTGAAGGGCTTTCAGGAAAGTCTTCAATCATTCTTCTACTCCTACGAGGAACGTGATAAAAGTGTTCACGAAAAACGCAGGTTTTTGAGAAAAATCACATTTTTGTTTCAACTTTGCAAACGGTTAGCGGCTTAACTGTTTGAAGAAGGTTAGTTAAATAAAAAGCATTGGTTAGATAATTTATAGTGCTTTCAGGAAAGCCTTCAATCTTTCTTCTACTCCTACCAGGAACGTGGCAAATAGTACTCACGAAAAACGAAGGTTTTTCAGAAAAATCACATTTTTGTTTCAACTTTGCAAACGCTCTAGCGGCTAAACTATTGGAACGAGGTGACTTAAATAAAAAGCATTGGTTAGATAATTTGTAGTGCTTTTAGAAAAGTCTTCAATCTTTCTCCTACTCCTACCAGGAACGTGGCAATAGTATTCACGAAAAACGAAGGACTTTCAGAAAAATCACATTTTTGTTTCAACTTTGCAAACGGTCTAGCGGCTTAACTGTTTGAACGAGGTGAGTTAAATAAATAAAATTGGTTAGATAATTTGTAGAGCTTTCAGGAAAGCCTTCAATCATTCTTCTACTCCTACCAGGGGCTTGGCAATAGTCAAATTTTCGTTTCAACTTTGTAAACGCTTTAGCGGCTAAACTGTTTGAACGAGGTGAACTAAATAAAAAGCATTGGTTAGATAATTTATTGTGCTTTCAGGAAAGCCTTTAATCTTTCTTCTGCTCCTACCAGGGGCTTGACAATAGTCAAATTTTCGTTTCAACTTTGTAAACGCTTTAGCGGCTAAACTGTTTGAACGAGGTGAACTAAATAAAAAGCATTGGTTAGATAATTTATTGTGCTTTCAGGAAAGCCTTTAATCTTTCTTCTGCTCCTACCAGGGGCTTGGCAATAGTCAAATTTTGGTTTCAACTTTGCAAACGCTCTAGCGGCTAAACTATTGGAACGAGGTGAGTCAAACATAAAGCATTGGTTAGATAATTTGTAGTGCTTTCAGGAAAGCCTTCAATCTTTCTTCCACTCTTACCAGCAACGTGGCAAATAGTACTCACGAAAAACGAAGGTTTTTCAGAAAAATCACATTTTTGTTTCAACTTTGCAAACGCTCTAGCGGCTAAACTATTGGAACGAGGTGACCTAAATAAAAAGCATTGGTTAGATAATTTGTAGTGCTTTTAGAAAAGTCTTCAATCTTTCTCCTACTCCTACCAGGAACGTGGCAATAGTATTCACGAAAAACGAAGGACTTTCAGAAAAATCACATTTTTGTTTCAACTTTGCAAACGGTCTAGCGGCTTAACTGTTTGAACGAGGTGAGTTAAATAAATAAAATTGGTTAGATAATTTGTAGAGCTTTCAGGAAAGCCTTCAATCATTCTTCTACTCTTACCACGGGCTTGACAATAGTCAAATTTTGGTATCAACTTTGCAAACGCTCTAGCGGCTAAACTGTTTGAACGAGGTGAGTTAAATAAACAAGATTGGTTGATAATTTGTAGTGCTTTCAGAAAAGCCTTCAACCATTCTTCTATTCCTACCAGGGGCTTGGCAATAGTCAAATTTTCGTTTCAACTTTGCAAAAGCTCTAGCGGCTAAACTATTGGAACGAGGTGAGCCAAACATAGAGCGTTGGTTAGATACTCGAAAGGGCTTTCAGGAAAGTCTTCAATCATTCTTCTACTCCTACCAGGGGCTTGGCAATAGTCAAAATTTCGTTTCAACTTTACAAACGCTCTAGCGGCTTAACTGTTTGAACGAGGCGAGTTAAATAAATAACATTGGTTAGATAATTTCTAGAGCTTTCAGGAAAGCCTTCAATCATTCTTCTTCTCCTACCAGGGGCTTGGCAATAGTCAAATTTTGGTTTCAACTTTGCAAACGCTCTAGCGGCTATACTATTGGAACGAGGTGAGTCAAACATAAAGCATTGGTTAGATAATTTGTAGTGCTTTCAGGAAAGCCTTCAATCTTTCTTCCACTCTTACCAGCAACGTGGCAATAGTGTTCACGAAAAACGAAGGTTTTTCAGAAAATTCACATTTTTGTTTCACCTATGCAAACGCTCTAAGCGGCTAAACTATTTAAACGAGGTTAGTCACACATATTGCATTGGTTAGATAATTGAAAGGGCTTTCAGGAAAGTCTTCAATCATTCTTTTACTGCTGCCAGGAATGTGGCAATAGTGTTCACGAAAAACGTAGGTTTTTGAGAAAAATCACATTTTTGTTTCAAATTTACAAACGCTCTAGCGGCTTAACTGTATGGACGAGGTGAGTTAAATAAAAAGCATTGGTTAGATAATTTGTGGTGCTTTCAGGAAAGCCTTCAATCTTTCTTCTACTCCTACCAGGGGCTTGGCAATAGTCAAATTTTCGTTTCAACTTTGTAAACGCTTTAGCGGCTAAACTGTTTGAACGAGGTGAGTTAAATAAATAGCGTTGGTTAGATAATTTATAGTGCTTTCAGGAAAGCCTTCAATCTTTCTTCTACTCCTACCAGGGGTTTGGCAATAGTCAAATTTTCGTTTCAACTTTGCAAACGCTCTAGCGGCTAAACTGTTTGAACGAGGTGAATTAAATAAAAAGCATTGGTTAGATAATTTATAGTGCTTTCAGGAAAGCCTTTAATCTTTCTTCTGCTCCTACCAGGGGCTTGACAATAGTCAAATTTTCGTTTCAACTTTGCAAACGCTCTAGCGGCTAAACTATTTGAACGAGGTGGGTTAAATAAAAACATTGGTTAGATAATTTGTAGTGCTTTCAGAAAATTCTTCAATCTTTCTTCTACTGCTACCAGGAATGTGGCAATAGTGTTCACGAAAAACGTAGGTTTTTGAGAAAAATCACATTTTTGTCTCAACTTTGCGAACGCTCTAGCGGCTAAACTATTTAAACGAGGTGAGTTAAATAAAAACGTTGGTTAAATAATTTGTAGTGCTTTCAGAAAAGCCTTCAATCTTTCTCCTACTCCTACCAGGAACGTGGCAATAGTGTTCACGAAAAACGAAGGACTTTCAGAAAAATCACATTTTTGTTTCAACTTTGCAAACGGTCTAGCGGCTTAACTGTTTGAACGAGGTGAGTTAAATAAATAACATTGGTTAGATAATTTGTAGAGCTTTCAGGAAAGCATTCAATCTTTCTTCTACTCTTACCAGGGGCTTGGCAATAGTCAAATTTTGGTTTCAACTTTGCGAACGCTCTAGCGGCTAAACTATTTAAACGAGGTGAGTTAAATAAAAACGTTGGTTAAATAATTTGTAGTGCTTTCAGGAAAGCCTTCAATCTTTTTTCTACTCCTACCAGGAACGTGGGAATAGTGTTCACGAAAAACGAAGGATTTTCAGAAAAATCACATTTTTGTTTCAACTTTGCAAACGCACTAGCGGCTAAACTATTGGAACGAGGTGAGTCAAACATCAGCATTGCTTAGATAATTTTAAGGGCTTTCAGGAATAACATTGGTTAGATAATTTGTAGTGCTTTCAGTAAAACCTTCAATCTTTGTTCTACTCCTACCAGGAACGTGGCAATAGTGTTCACGAAAAACGAAGGTTTTTTAGAAAAATCACATTTTTGTTTCAACTTTGCAGACGCTGTAGCGGCTAAACTATTTGAAAGAGGTGAGTTAAATAAAAAGCATTGGTTAGATAATTTGTAGTGCTTTCAGGAAAGCCTTCAATCTTTCTTCTACTCCTACCAAGGGCTTGGCAATAGTCAAATTTTCGTTTCAACTTTGTAAACGCTCTAGCGGCTAAACTGTTTGAACGAGGTGAGTAAACAAAAAGCATTGGTTAGATAATTTGTAGTGCTTTCAGGAAAGCCTTCAATCTTTCTTCTACTCCTACCAAGGGCTTGTCAATAGCCAAATTTTCGTTTCAACTTTGCAAACGTTCTAGCGGTTTAACTATTTGAACGAGAAGAGACGAACATAAAGCATTGCTTAGATAATTTAAAGGGCTTTCAGGAAAGTCTTCAATCATTCTTCTACTGCTACCAGGAATGTGGCAATATTGTTCACGAAAAACGTAAATTTTTGAGAAAAATCACATTTTTATTCCAAGTTTGAAACGGTTTAGCGACTTAACTGTTTGAACAAGGTGAGTTAAATAAAAAGCATTGGTTAGATAATTTGTAGTGCTTTCAGGAAAGCCTTCAATCTTTCTTCTAATCCTACCAGGAACGTGGCAATAGCGTTCACGAAAAACGAAGGCTTTGAGAAAAATCACATTTTTGTTTCAACTTTGCAAACGCTCTAGCGGCTAAACTATTTGAAAGAGGTGAGTTAAATAAAAAGCATTGGTTAGATAATTTGTAGTGCTTTCAGGAAAGCCTTCAATCTTTCTTCTACTCCTACCAAGGGCTTGGCAATAGTCAAATTTTCGTTTCAACTTTGTAAACGCTCTAGCGGCTAAACTGTTTGAACGAGGTGAGTAAATAAAAAGCATTGGTTAGATAATTTGTAGTGCTTTCAGGAAAGCCTTCAATCTTTCTTCTACTCCTACCAAGGGCTTGTCAATAGCCAAATTTTCGTTTCAACTTTGCAAACGTTCTAGCGGTTTAACTATTTGAACGAGAAGAGACGAACATAAAGCATTGCTTAGATAATTTAAAGGGCTTTCAGGAAAGTCTTTAATCATTCTTCTACTCCTACCAGTAACGTGGAAATAGTGTTCACGAAAAACGTAGATTTTTGAGAAAAATCACATTTTTTTTCAACTTTGCAAACGCTAAAGCGGCTAAACTATTTAAACGATGTGAGTTAAATAAAAAGCATTGGTTAGATAATTTGTAGTGCTTTCAGAAAAGCCTTCAATCTTTCTTCTGCTGCTACCAGGAATGGGGCAATAGTGTTCACGAAAAACGTAGGTTTTTCAGAAAAATCACATTTTTGTTTCAACTTTTCAAACGCTCTAGCGGTTAAACTATTTGAACGAGGTGAGTCAAACAAACAGAATTGGTTAGATAATTTGAAGAGCTTTCAGGAAAGTCTTAAATTTTTCATCTACTCGAACCATTTCACATTTTTGTTTCAACTATTAGAATGAGGTGAGTCAAACAAACCGAAATGGTAAGATAATTTGAAGAGCTTTCAGGAAAGTCTTCAATTTTTCCTCTACTTCTACCAGAAGCGTGGCAACAGTGTTCACAACGAATGTTGGGTTTTGAGAAATTTTACATGCGGTATAACGGCAGTGCATTTATATTTAGGTATAAAGTCGATTTTCTTGTAAATGCTCATTTAGCAATCGATATCAAAATGCCTCAAATCTTTAGTTTAACATACTTAAGTTTATAAACCTTCTTTAACGAACTGAAGTTTACATAAAGCGATGTCGGCATAACGGCTGTGCGTTTAGAAAGATCCCGTGATCGTATATTTAGGTATAAAGTCGATTTTCTTGTATTTACACATTTAGCAATCGATATCGAAATGCTTTAAATCATTTCTTTTACGTATTTAAGTTAATAAACTTTCTTTAACTTACTGAAGTTTACATAAAGCCACCACGGCATAACGGCAGAGCATTTAGAAGAATTCCGTAATCTTATATTTAGGTATAAAGTCGATTTTCTTGTATATACACATTAAGCAATCGATATCGAAATGCTTCAAATCATTAGATTAACATATTTAAGTTAATTAATTTTCTTTATCTTACTGAAGTCTATATAAAGTCTTAACGGTATAACGGCAGTGCATTTAGAAGAATACCGTAATTTTGTATTTAGGTATAAAGTCGATTTTCTTGTATACACCCATTTAGCAATCGATATCGAAATGCTTCAAATCTTTAGTTTAACATATTTAAGTTAATTTACCTACTTTAAGGAACTGAAGTTTACGTAAAGCCATGACGGCATAACGGCAGTGCATTTGGAAGAATTCCGTAATCTTATGTTTAAGTATAAAGTCGATTTTCTTGTATATACACATTTAGCAATCGATACCGACATTCTTCAAATCATTAGATTAACATATTTAAGTTAATTAACTTTCTTTATCTTACTAAAGTCTACAAAAATCCTTAACGGTATAACGGCGGTGCATTTAGAAGAATTCCCTAATCTTATATTTAGGTATAAAATCGATTTTCTTGTATATACACATTAAGCAATCGATATCGAAATGCTTCAAATCATTAGATTAACATATTTAAGTTAATAAACTTTCTTTAACTTACTGAAGTTTACATAAAGTCATAACGGCTTAACGGCAGTGCATTTAGAAGAATTCCGTAATCTTATTTATAGGTATAAAGTCGATTTTATTTTATATACACATTTAGCAATCGATATTGAAATGCTTCAAATCATTGGTATAACATATTTAATTTAATTAACCTTCTTTAGCTTACTGAAGTTTACATAAAGCCTTAACGGTATAACGGCAGTGCATTTGGAAGAATTCCGTAATCTTATATTTAGGTATAAAATCGATTTTCTTGAATATAAACTTTAAGCAATCGATATCGAAATGCTTCAAATCTTTATTTTAACATATTTAAGTTTACAAACCTTCTGTAACGAACTGAAGTTTACATAAAGCCATGACGGCATAACGGCAGTGCATTTAGAAAAATTCCGTGATCGTATATTAATTATAAAGCCGATTTTCTTGTATTTACACATTTACCAATCGATATCGAAATGCTTCAAATAATTTCTTTTACATATTTAAGTTAGTAAACCTTCTTTAACGAACTGACGTTTACATAAAGCCATGGCGGCATAACGGCAGTGAATCTAGAAGAATTCCGTAATCTTTTGTTTAAGTATAAAGTCGATTTTCTTGTATATACACATTTAGCAATCGATATCGAAATGCTTCAAATCATTGGTATAACATATTTAAGTTAATAAACCTTCTTTAACTTACTGAAGTTTACATAAAGCCTTAACGGTATAACTGCAGTGCATTTAGAAGATTTCCGTAACCTTATATTTAGGTATAAAGCCGATTTCCTTGTATATACACATTAAGCAATCGATATCGAAAGGCTTCAAATCATTGGTATAACATATTTAAGTTAATAAACCTTCTTTAACTTACTGAAGTTTACATAAAGCCTTAACGGTATAATGGCAGTGCAATTGGAAGAATTCCATAATCTTATATATAAAGTCGATTTTCTTGTATATACAAATTAAGCAATCGATATCGAAATGCTACAAATAATTAGATTAACTTATTTAAGTTAATTAACCTTCTTTAACGTACTGAAAATGACATAAAGCCAATGCGGCATAACGACAGTGCATTTAGAAGAATTCCGTAATCCTATATTATAGGTATAAAGTCGATTTTCTTGTATATGCACATTGAGCAATCGATATCAAAATGCCTCAAATCATTAGTTTAACATATTTAAGTTTATGAACCTTCTTTAGCGAACTGAAGTTTACATAAAGCGATGTCGGCATAACGGCAGTGCATTTAGAAAAATTCCGTAATAGTATATTTAGGTATAAAGTCGATTTTCTTGTATTTACACATTTAGCAATCGATATCGATATGCCTTAAATCATTTCTTTTACATATTAAAGTTAATCAAACTTTTTTATTTTACTGAAGTTTACATAAAGCCATATAACGGCAGTGCATTTAGAAGAATTCCGTAATCTTATATTTAGGTGTAAAGTCGATTTTCTTGTATATAGACATTTAGCAATCGATATCGAAATGCTTCAAATCATTGGTATAACATATTTAAATTAATAAACCTTCTTTAACTTACTGAAGTTTACATAAAGATTTAACGGTATAATGGCAGTGCATTTGGAAGAATTCCATAATCTTATATATAAAGTCGATTTTCTTGTATATACAAATTAAGCAATCGATATCGAAATGCTACAAATAATTAGATTAACTTATTTAAGTTAATTAACCTTCTTTAACGTACTGAAAATGACATAAAGCCAATGCGGCATAACGACAGTGCATTTAGAAGAATTCCGTAATCCTATTTATAGGTATAAAGTCGATTTTCTTGTATATGCACATTTAGCAATCGATATCAAAATGCCTCAAATCATTAGTTTAACATATTTAAGTTTATGAACCTTCTTTAGCGAACTGAAGTTTACATAAAGCGATGTCGGCATAACGGCAGTGCATTTAGAAAAATTCCGTAATAGTATATTTAGGTATAAAGTCGATTTTCTTGTATTTACACATTTAGCAATCGATATCGAGATGCCTTAAATCATTTCTTTTACATATTAAAGTTAATCAAACTTTTTTATTTTACTGAAGTTTACATAAAGCCATAACGGCATAACGGCAGTGCATTTAGAAGAATTCCGTAATCTTATATTTAGGTATAAAATCGATTTTCTTGTATATACACATTAAGCAATCTATATCGAAATGCTTCAAATCATTAGATTAACATATTTAAGTTAATTAACTTTCTATATCTTACTGAAGTCTACATAAATACTTAACGGTATAACGGCAATGCATTTGGAAGAATTCCGTAATCTTATATTTAGGTATAAAATCGATTTTCTTGTATATACACATTAAGCAATCTATATCGAAATTCTTCATATCATAAAATTAACATATTTAAGTTAATTAACTTTCTTTATCTTACTGAAGTCTACATTAAGTCTTAACGGAATAACGGCAGTGAATTTAGAAGATTTCAGTAACCTTATATTTAGGTATAAAGTCGATTTTCTTCTATATACACATTTAGCAATCGATATCGAAATGCTTTAAATCATTAGTTTAACATATTTAAGTTAATTAACCTTATTTACCTTACTGAAGTTTACATAAAGCCTTAACGGTATAACGGCAGTGTATTTAGAAGAATTCCGTTATCTTATATTTAGGTGTAAAGTCGATTTTCTTGTATATACACATTCAGCAATCGATATCGAAATGCTTCAAATCATTGGTATAACATATTTAAGTTAATAAACCTTCTTTAACTTACTGAAGTTTACATAAAGCCTTAACGGTATAACGGCAGTGTATTTAGAAGAATTCCGTAATCTTATATTTAGGTGTAAAGTCGATTTTCTTGTATATACACATTTAGAAATCGATATCGAAATGCTTCAAATCTTTAGTTTAACATATTTAAGTTAATTTACCTTCTTTAACGAACTGAACGTTACATAAAGACATGACGGCATAACGGCAGAGCATTTAGAAGAATTCCGTAATCTTATATTTTGGTATAAAGTCGATTTTCTAGTATATACGCATTAAGCAATCGATAGCGAAATGCTTCAAATCATTAGATTAACATATTTATGTTAATTAACTTTCTATATCTTACAGAAGTCTACATAAATCCTCAACGATATAACGGCAGTGCATTTGGAAGAATTCCGTAATCTTATATTTAGGTATAAAGTCGATTTTCTTGTATATTCATATTTAGCAATCGATATCAAAATGCTTCAAATCTTTAGTTTAACATATTTAAGTTTATAAACCTTCTTTAACGAACTGAAGTTTACATAAAGCGATGTCGGCATAACGGCAGTGCATTTAGAAAAATTCCGCGATGATATATTAACTATAAAGCCGATTTTCTTGTATTTACACATTTAGCAATCGATATCGAAATTCTTTAAATCATTAGATTAACATATTTAAGTTAATTAACTTTCTTTATCTTACTGAAGTCTACATAAATCCTTAACGGTATAACGGCAGTGCATTTGGAAGAATTCCGTAATCTTATATTTAGGTATAAAATCGATTTTCTTGTATATACACATTAAGCAATCTATATCGAAATGCTTCAAATCATTAGATTAACATATTTAAGTTAATTTACTTTCTTTATCTTACTGAAGTCTACATTAAGTCTTAACGGTATAACGGCAGTGCATTTAGAAGATTTCCGTAACCTTATATTTAGGTATAAAGTCGATTTTCTTCTATATACACATTTAGCAATCGATATCGAAATGCTTTAAATCATTAGTTTAACATATTTAAGTTAATTAACCTTCTGTACCTTACTGAAATTTACATAAAGCCTTAACGGTATAACGGCAGTGCATTTGGAAGAATTCCGTAATTTCACATAAAAAGTCGATTTTTTTCTATATACACATTAAGATATCGATATAGAAATGCTTCAAATCATTAGATTAACATATTTAAGTTAGTTAATCTTCTTTAACGTACTGAAGTTTACATAAGGCCATTACGGCATAACGGCAGTGCATTTAGAAGAATTCCGTAATCTTATATTTAGGTATAAAGTCGATTTTGTTGTATATACACATTTAGCAATCGATATCGAAATTCTTCAAATCATTAGATTAACATATTTAAGTTAATTAACCTTCTTTACCTTACTGAAGTTTACATAAAGCCTTAACGGTATAATGGCAGTGCATTTGGAAGAATTCCTTAATCTTATACATAAAGTCGATTTTCTTGTATATACAAATTAAGCAATCGATATCGAAACTCTTCAAATCTTTAGATTAACATATTTAAGTTAATTAACCTTCTTTACCTTACTGAAGTTTACATAAAGCCTTATCGGTATAATGGCAGTGCATTTGGAAGAATTCCTTAATCTTATATATAAAGTCGATTTTGTTGTATATACAAATTAAGCAATCGATATCGAAATGCTTCAAATCTTTAGTTTAACATATTTAAGTTAATTTACCTTCTTTAACGAACTGAACGTTACATAAAGCCATGACGGCATAACGGCAGAGCATTTAGAAGAATTCCGTAATCTTATATTTTGGTATAAACTCGATTTTTTTGTATATACGCATTAAGCAATCGATAGCGAAATGTTTCAAATCATTATATTAACATATTTATGTTAATTAACTTTCTATATCTTACAGAAGTCTACATAAATCCTCAACGGTATAACGGCAGTGCATTTGGAAGAGTTCCGTAATCTTATATTTAGGTATAAAGTCGATTTTCTTGTATATGCACATTTAGCAATCGATATCAAAATGCTTCAAATCTTTAGTTTAACATATTTAAGTTTATAAACCTTCTTTAACGAACTGAAGTTTACATTAAGCGATGTCGGCATAACGGCAGTGCATTTAGAAAAATCCCGTGATAGTATATTTAGGTATAAAGACGATTTTCTTGTATTTACACATTTAGCAATCGATATCGAAATGCTTTAAATCATTTCTTTTACATATTTAAGTTAATAAACTTTCTTTAACTTACTGAAGTTTACATAAAGCCATGACGGCATAACGGCAGTGCATTTAGAAAAATTCCGTGATCGTATATTAATTATAAAGCCGATTTTCTTGTATTTACACATTTAGCAATCGATATCGAAATTCTTCAAATCATTAGATTAACATATTTAAGTTAATTAACTTTCTTTATCTTACTGAAGTCTACATAAATCCTTAACGGTATAACGGCAGTGCATTTGGAAGAATTCCGTAATCTTATATTTAGGTATAAAATCGGTTTTTTTGTATATACACATTTAGCAATCTATATCGAAATGCTTCAAATCTTTATTTTAACATATTTAAGTTAATTAACCTTCTTTACCTTACTGAAGTTTACATAAAGCTATGACGGCATAACGGCAGTGCAGTTGGAAGAATTCCGTAACCTTATGTTTAAGTATAAAGTCGATTTTCTTATATATACACATTTAGCAATCGATATCGAAATTCTTCAAATCATTAGATTAACATATTTAAGTTAATTAACTTTCTTTATCTTACTAAAGTCTACATAAATCCTTAACGGTATAACGGCAGTGCTTTTGGTAGAATTCCGTAGTCTTATATTTAGGTATAAAATCGATTTTCTTGTATATACACATTTAGCAATCGATATCGAAATACTTGAAATCATTAGTTTAATATATCTAAGATAATAAACCTTCTTTAACGAACTGAAGCCTACATAAAGCCTAAAAGTTATAACGGCAGTGTATTTGGAGGAAATACGTAATCTTATATTTAGGTATAAAGTCGACTTCCTTGTATATACACATTATCCAATCGATATCGAAATGCTTCAAATCTTTAGTTTAACATATTTAAGTTAATTTACCTTCTTTAACGAACTGAAGTTTACATAAAGCCATGACGGCATAACGGCAGTGCATTTGGAAGAATTCCGTAATCTTATGTTTAAGTATAAAGTCGATTTTCTTGTATATACACATTTAGCAATCGATATCGAAATTCTTCAAATCATTAGATGAACATATTTAAGTTAATTAACTTTCTTTATCTTACTAAAGTCTACAAAAATCCTTAACGGTATAACGGCAGTGCATTTGGTAGAATTCCGTAATCTTATATTTAGGTATAAAATCGATTTTCTTGTATATACACATTTAGCAATCGATATCGAAATGCTTAAAATCATTAGATTAACATATTTAAGTTAATAAACTTTCTTTAACTTACTGAAGTTTACAAGAAAGTCTTCAATCTTTCTTCTATTCCTACCAGGAATGTGGCAATAGTGTTCACGAAAAACATAGGTTTTTGAGAAAAATCACATTTTTGTTTCAACTTTGCAAACGCTCTGGTGGTTAAACTATTTGAACGAAGTGAGTCAAACATAAAGCATTGGTTAGATAATTTACGGTGCTTTCAGGAAAGCTTTCAATCTTTCTTCTACTCCTACCAGGAACTCGGTAATAGTGTTCACGAAAAATCACATTTTTTTTTTCAACTTTGCAAACGCTCTAGCGGCTTAACTGTTTGAAATAGGTGAGTTAAATAAAAAGCATTGGTTAGATAATTTGTAGTGCTTTCAGAAAAGCCTTCAATCTTTCTTCTACTCCTACCAGGAACGTGGCAATAGTGGTCACGAAAAACGAAAGTTTTTCAGAAAAATCACATTTTTGTGTCAACTTTGCAATCGCTCTAGTGGTTAAACTATTTGAACGAAGTGAGTCAAACATAAAGCATTGGTTAGATAATTTACGGGACTTTCAGGAAAGTCTTCAATCATTCTTCTACTGCTACCAGGAATGTGGCAATAGTGTTCACGAAAAACGTAGGTTTTCGAGAAAAATCACATTTTTGCTTTAACTTTGCGAACGCTCTAGCGGCTTAGCTGTTTGAGGAAGGTGAGTTAAATAAAAAGCATTGGTTAGATAATTTGTAGTTCTTTCAGGAAAGCCTTCAAATTTTCTTATACTCCTACCAGCTGTTTGGCAATAGTCAAATTTTCTTTTCAACTTTGCGAATGCTCTAGCGGTAAAACTGTTTGAACGAGGTGAGTTAAATAACAAGCATTGGTTAGATAATTTGTAGTGCTTTCAGGAAAGCCTTCAATCTTTCTTCTGCTCCTACCTTTTTCGTTTCAACTTTGTAACCGCTCTAGCGGCTAAACTGTTTGAACGAGGTGAGTAAAATAAAAGGCATTGGTTAGATAATTTGTAGTGCTTTCAGGAAAGCCTTTAATCTTCCTTCTGCTCCTACCAGGGGCTTGACAATAGTCAAATTTTCGTTTCAACTTTGCAAACGCTATAGCGGCTAAACTATTTGAACGAGGTGAGTTAAATAAAAACATTGGTTAGATAATTTGTAGTGCTTTCAGAAAATTCTTCAATCTTTCTTCTACTGCTACCAGGAATGTGGCAATAGTGTTCACGAAAAACGTTGGTTTTTGAGAAAAATCACAATTTTGTCTCAACTTTGCGAACGCTCTAGCGGCTAAACTGTTTAAACGAGCTGAGTTAAATAAAAACCATTGGTTAGATAATTTGTAGTGCTTTCAGAAAAGCTTTCAATCTTTCTTCTACTGCTACCAGGAATGTGGCAATAGTGTTCACGAAAAACGTTGGTTTTTGAGAAAAATCACAATTTTGTCTCAACTTTGCGAACGCTCTAGCGGCTTAACTGTTTGAACAAGGTGAGTTAAATAAAAAGCATTGGTTAGATAATTTGCAGTGCTTTCAGGAAAGCCTTCAATCTTTCTTCTACTCCTACCAAGGGCTTGTCAATAGCCAAATTTTCGTTTCAACTTTGCAAACGTTCTAGCGGTTTAACTATTTGAACGAGAAGAAGCGAACATAAAGCATTGCTTAGATAATTTAAAGGGCTTTCAGGAAAGTCTTTAATCATTCTTCTACTCCTACCAGTGACGTGGAAATAGTGTTCACGAAAAACGTAGGTTTTTGAGAAAAATCACATTTTTTTTCAACTTTGCACACGCTCTAGCGGCTAAACTATTTAAACGATGTGAGTTAAATAAAAAGCATTGGTTAGATAATTTGTGGTGCTTTCAGAAAAGCCTTCAATCTTTCTTCTGCTGCTACCAGGAATGTGGCAATAGTGTTCACGAAAAACGTAAGTTTTTCAGAAAAATTACATTTTTGTTTCAACTTTTCAAACGCTCTAGCGGTTAAACTATTTGTATGAGGTGAGTCAAACAAACCGAAATGGTAAGATAATTTGAAGAACTTTCAGGAAAGTCTTCAATTTTTCCTCTACTTCTACCAGAAGCGTGGCAATCTTAATAATCTTATATTTAGGTATAAAGTCGATTTTCTTGTAAACGCACATTTAGCAATCGATATCAAAATGCCTCAAATCTTTAGTTTAACATACTTAAGTTTATAAACCTTCTTTAACGAACTGAAGTTTACATAAAGCGATGTCGGCATAACGGCAGTGCGTTTAGAAAAATCCCGTCATTGTATATTTAGGTATAAAGTCGATTTTCTTGTATTTACACATTTAGCAATCGATATCGAAATGCTTTAAATCATTTCTTTTACATATTTAAGTTAATAAACTTTCTTTAACTTACTGAAGTTTACATAAAGCCACGACGGCATAACGGCAGAGCATTTAGAAGAATTCCGTAATCTTATATTTAGGTATAAAGTCGATTTTCTTGTATATACACATTAAGCAATCGATATCGAAATGCTTCAAATCATTAGATTATTATATTTAAGTTAATTATCTTTCTTTATCTTACTGAAGTCTACATAAAGTCTTAACGGTATAACGGCAGTGCATTTAGAAGAATTCCGTAATCTTGTATTTAGGTATAAAGTCGATTTTCTTTTTTATACCCATTTAGCAATCGATATCGAAATGCTTCAAATATTTAGTTTAACATATTTAAGTTAATTTACCTTCTTTAACGAACTGAAGTTTACATAAAGCCATGACGGCATAACGGCAGTGCAGTTGGAAGAATTCCGTAACCTTATGTTTAAGTATAAAGTCGATTTTCTTATATATACACATTTAGCAATCGATATCGAAATTCTTCAAATCATTAGATTAACATATTTAAGTTAATTAACTTTCTTTATCTTACTAAAGTCTACATAAATCCCTAACGGTATAACGGCAGTGCATTTGGAAGAATTCCGTAATCTTATATTTAGGTATAAAATCGATTTTCTTGTATATACACATTAAGCAATCGATATCGAAATGCTTTAAATCATTAGATTAACATATTTAAGTTAATAAACTTACTTTAACTTACTGAAGTTTACATAAAGCCATAACGGCTTAACGGCAGTGCATTTAGAAGAATTCCGTAATCTTATGCTTAAGTATAAAGTCAATTTTCTTGTATATCCACATTTAGCAATCGATATCGAAATTCTTCAAATCATTAGATTAACATATTTAAGTTAATTAACTTTCTTTATCTTACTGAAGTCTACATAAATCCCTAACGGTATAACGGCAGTGCATTTGGAAGAATTCCGTAATCTTATATTTAGGCATAAAATCGATTTTCTTGTATATACACAATAAGCAATCTATATCGAAATGCTTCAAATCTTTATTTTAACATATTTAAGTTTACAAACCTTCTTTAACGAACTGAAGTTAACATAAAGCCATGACGGCATAACGGCAGTGCATTTAGAAAAATTCCGTGATCGTATATTAATTATAAAGCCGATTTTCTTGTATCTACACATTTAGCAATCGATATCGAAATTCTTCAAATCATTAGATTAACATATTTAAGTTAATTAACTTTCTTTATCTTACTGAAGTCTACATAAATCCTTAACGGTATAACGGCAGTGCATTTGGAAGAATTCCGTAATCTTATATTTAGGTATAAAATCGATTTTCTTGTATATACACATTTAGCAATCGATATCGAAATGCTTCAAATATTTAGTTTAACATATTTAAGTTAATAAACTTTCTTTAACTTACTGAAGTTTACATAAAGCCATGACGGCATAACGGCAGTGCAGTTGGAAGAATTCCGTAATCTTATGTTTAAGTATAAAGTCGATTTTCTTGTATATACACATTTAGCAATCGATATCGAAATTCTTCAAATCATTAGATTAACATATTTAAGTTTACAAACCTTCTTTAACGAACTGAAGTTAACATAAAGCCATGACGGCATAACGGCAGTGCATTTAGAAAAATTCCGTGATCGTATATTTAGGTATAAAGTCGATTTTCTTGTATCTACACATTTAGCAATCGATATCGAAATTCTTCAAATCATTAGATTAACATATTTAAGTTAATTAACTTTCTTTATCTTACTGAAGTCTACATAAATCCTTAACGGTATAACGGCAGTGCATTTGGAAGAATTCCGTAATCTTATATTTAGGTATAAAATCGATTTTCTTGTATATACACATTAAGCAATCTATATCGAAATGCTTCAAATCTTTATTTTAACATATCTAATTTAATTAACCTTCTTTGCCTTACTGAAGTTTAAATAAAGCGATGTTGGCATAACGGCAGTGCATTTAGAAAAATCCCGTGATGGTATATTTAGGTATAAAGTCGATTTTCTTGTATATGCACATTTAGCAATCGATATCAAAATGCCTCAAATCTTTAGTTTAACATATTTAAGTTTATAAACCTTCTTTAGCGAACTGAAGTTTAAATAAAGCGATGTTGGCATAACGGCAGTGCATTTAGAAAAATCCCGTGATAGTATATTTAGGTATAAAGTCGATTTTCTTGTATTTACACATTTAGCAATCGATATCGAAATGCTTCAAATAATTTCTTTTACATATTTAAGTTAATAAACTTTCTTTAACTTACTGCAGTTTACATAAAGCCATAACGGCATAACGGCAGTGCATTTAGAAGAATTCCGTAATCTTATATTTAGGTATAAAGTCGATTTCCTTGTATATACACATTTAGCAATCGATATCGAAATGCTTCAAATCATTAGATTAACATATTTAAGTTAATTTACCTTCTTTAGCGAACTGAAGTCTACATTAAGCCTTAACGGTATAACGGCAGTGTATTTTCTTCTATATAAACATTTGGCAATCGATATCGAAATGCTTGAAATCATTAGTTTAACATATTTAAGATAATAAACCTTCTTTAACGAACTGAAGCCTACATAAAGCCTTAACGTTATAACGGCAGTGTATTTGGAGGAAATACGTAATCTTATATTTAGGTATAAAGTCGACTTCCTTGTATATACACATTATCCAATCGATATCGAAATGCTTCAAATCTTTAGTTTAACATATTTAAGTTAATTTACCTTCTTTAACGAACTGAAATTTACATAAAGCCATGACGGCATAATGGCAGAGCATTTAGAAGAATTCCGTAATCTTATATTTAGGTATAAAGTCGATTTTCTTGTATATACTCATTAAGCAATCGATATCGAAATGCTTCAAATCATTAGATTAACATATTTAAGTTAATTAATTTTCTTTATCTTACTGAAGTCTATATAAAGTCTTAACGGTATAACGGCAGTGCATTTAGAAGAATTCCGTAATTTTGTATTTAGGTATAAAGTCGATTTTCTTGTATACACCCATTTAGCAATCGATATCGAAATGCTTCAAATCTTTAGTTTAACATATTTAAGTTAATTTACCTTCTTTAACGAACTGAAGTTTACGTAAAGCCATGACGGCATAACGGCAGTGCATTTGGAAGAATTCCGTAATCTTATGTTTAAGTATAAAGTCGATTTTCTTGTATATACACATTTAGCAATCGATACCGAAATTCTTCAAATCATTAGATTAACATATTTAAGTTAATTAACTTTCTTTATCTTACTAAAGTCTACAAAAATCCTTAACGGTATAACGGCAGTGCATTTGGAAGAATTCCCTAATCTTATATTTAGGTATAAAATCGATTTTCTTGTATATACACATTAAGCAATCGATATCGAAATGCTTCAAATCATTAGATTAACATATTTAAGTTAATAAACTTACTTTAACTTACTGAAGTTTACATAAAGCCTTAACGGCTTAACGGCAGTGCATTTAGAAGAATTCCGTAATCTTATGCTTAAGTACATATAAAGTCAATTTTCTTGTATATCCACATTAAGCAATCGATATCGAAATTCTTCAAATCATTAGATTAACATATTTAAGTTAATTAACTTTCTTTAGCTTTCTGAAGTCTACATAAATCCTTAACGGTATAACGGCAGTGCATTTGGAAGAATTCCGTTATCTTATATTTAGGCATAAAATCGATTTTCTTGTATATACACATTTAGAAATCGATATCGAAATGCTTCAAATCTTTATTTTAACATATTTAAGTTTACAAACCTTCTTTAACGAACTGAAGTTAACATAAAGCCATGACGGCATAACGGCAGTGCATTTAGAAAAATTCCGTGATGGTATATTAATTATAAAGCCGATTTTCTTGTATTTACACATTTAGCAATCGATATCGATATTCTTCAAATCATTAGATTAACATATTTAAGTTAATTAACTTTCTTTAGCTTTCTGAAGTCTACATAAATCCTTAACGGTATAACGGCAGTGCATTTGGAAGAATTCCGTTATCTTATATTTAGGCATAAAATCGATTTTCTTGTATATACACAATAAGCAATCTATATCGAAATGCTTCAAATCTTTATTTTAACATATTTAAGTTTATAAACCTTCTTTAACGAACTGAAGTTTACATAAAGCGATGTCGGCATAACGGCAGTGCATTTAGAAAAATTCCGTGATGGTATATTAATTATAAAGCCGATTTTCTTGTATTTACACATTTAGCAATCGATATCGAAATTCTTCAAATCATTAGATTAACATATTTAAGTTAATTAACTTTCTTTATCTTACTGAAGTCTACATAAATCCTTAACGGTATAACGGCAATGCATTTGGAAGAATTCCGTAATCTTATATTTAGGTATAAAATCGATTTTCTTGTATATACACATTAAGCAATCTATATCGAAATGCTTCATATCATAAAATTAACATATTTAAGTTAATTAACTTTCTTTATCTTACTGAAGTCTACATTAAGTCTTAACGGAATAACGGCAGTGCATTTAGAAGATTTCAGTAACCTTATATTTAGGTATAAAGTCGATTTTCTTCTATATACACATTTAGCAATCGATATCGAAATGCTTTAAATCATTAGTTTAACATATTTAAGTTAATTAACCTTCTTTACCTTACTGAAGTTTACATAAAGCCTTAACGGTATAACGGCAGTGTATTTAGAAGAATTCCGTAATCTTATATTTAGGTGTAAAGTCGATTTTCTTGTATATACACATTTAGCAATAGATATCGAAATGCTTCAAATCATTGGTATAACATATTTAAGTTAATAAACCTTCTTTAACTTACTGAAGTTTACATAAAGCCTTAACGGTATAACGGCAGTGTATTTAGAAGAATTCCGTAATCTTATATTTAGGTGTAAAGTCGATTTTCTTGTATATACACATTTAGCAATC